>CAUYQV010131762.1:0-35569 GCA_963574575.1 Galagoides demidoff
CCAGAATGAGGTTAACCTCCCATTCTCTCTAATCTCCAACACTTTACTACTTTTAGTTTTGCAAACATGGTAAAGGAAGGCAGAGACTGCCACCTTGAACAAAGACACTTCTCCCTGTAAATAAAAAATACTCTCCAGGGCAGTGTCTGTGGCTCAAAGAAGTAAGGTGCCCTCCCCCTATGCCAGAGGTGGCAGGTTCAAACCCAGCCCCGGCCAAAAAACCTGCAAAAAAATAAAAATAAATAAATTACAAAAAAAAACTCTCGAAAGCCTTGTGGTCTCTGAGAATAGGGTAGGGGCCTAAGCTTCTAACAAGAATCCCTCTGGTCAATTGTGGCCTACATAAATCATATGGTTCTTTTGAGGATTCTGGGAGATTAGAGGCTGTCTACTTAGCACCCCAAGAAGATATAGTATTGTTGAAATTTTAGGAAATGGATCCGAAACTTGTTCTGTAGGCTAATTCACTTGACTTTCTGGAAAGTGCATTCTCATTCATGGAACCAGTGATTCTAGCTCCGAGTAGTAGTCATTGGGAAGGAGAACCTGGAGTCAGAATTGAGTTATGACCTTATCAAAAACATCCCCCAGCCCTTGAGAATCATTCATTTGATTCTAGCTGTTCAATATTCAAATTGACTTGATCAACATCGATCAATGACTAGCGCTTGGCCCATATCTAAGTGCTTTTGTACAAATACATTTGATTAAATTGTTTTGAATGGCTTTTGAATTACATCTAAGGAGCCATATTTTAAAATAGCAAACATACTCTATTTCACCACTGTTATCAATAAAATATTCACAGGGCTTGTACACACATCAATTTCTAATCACAGGGCTAACGGCTGAGGACACATGTGCTCCCGGTTTCCTCTGCTGGTGCAGAATGACACAGAAAACAGATAACAGAGGAAAGAGGGTAGCAGAAACCATTAAAAGTGGTGTTTCCAAAAAAGTTTCTGATAACATAGAGAAATCCTTAAATTGGGATGTCAACAGAAAAGAACATGAAAAATTGTGATTCTAAATCAAATGATCTGTAGAAAAGAATACACTGAAATATTTAATGATTCATTGATTTTTTTATTCATTATTAACTAATGCCAACCCAACAAAAATTTAAGATTCCAGGCTCCTCTACATCAGCTACCTAGAAATCTGTGAAATGAGATGCACAAGGGCATTTCACTTGATTGAGTAGAGATGTGCTTAAAAATCTACACATAAAATTCATCTCTATAAATTAAGTTCACAGGTGTTTGAAAGCCAGAAAAACAACCTGCAAGATGGAGCCTGGGAAGCAAAGCTGAAGCAGTACAGTGAACCCAGTCTACAGAGTTCACATTCTCCCGCACGCCCTTCCCCTGTGATTATCTAGCTAAGGTTTCTCCATGATTGCGAGGATGTTTGTCTCAGGGACTTGAGGAAATAGTCTCACATAGACAATAGGTGTCATGATATTGATAGAGTAAAGGTTACTTTGATGATATGATGTCTCTTCAATGATTCTCTTAGATACTTTGTTAAAGTGTAAAGTACCTTTTTGCTGTTTAAACATTTTGTGGACTTAGAAGGAAGACTACTTTGATGTTGCTTCTTATCAGATGAAATGCTTTGTTTCCTTGTATTCCCATTATAAAAATAATAGAATTGTAACTGAGGAAGAACAGAATTAAGAGACTACTCTTGCTGTTCTCCAAATGGCTGGCCTTCTGAAAATAAAGCTAGTTGGACCTAAACCCCATCTCTGGCTGATAGTGACAGGTGGCCAGACCCTCTTCATCTGCTAACAGAAGCACATAGCTCGCTATTTAAAACTTTAATGTGATGTTGAGATACTAACGAACTACAGAAAAAAAAAAAATCAGCCAAAAACAACAAAAACAAAAAAGCTACTTAACATGACATTCTTAAAGAAGAAGGGGGCTTGCATTTATCTGATTTATAAACTTATAAACTGACAACAGAGAACGTAATTTAAATTTAAAATATGTTGTAGATATGAACAAAAACATTCACAAAAGAAAAAATGCAGACACGTAACAAACACGGAAAATTGTTCAATAGCACTTGCAAGCACAGAAATAAAAATTCACACAGTGGAGTATAATTTTTGCCTACCAAATGATAAAGATTTTTTATGGAGTTTTTAGAGAGGGATAGCCAAGGACATAGAGAAAACACAGCACACTCACATATTGCTACAGGGAATATAAATTGATACAAACCATTTTGGAAAAGCCACTTGGCATTATGGATCAAAAGCCTTAAAAAATGTTCGTTCCTTTGACCCTCTAATTCAATTTCTGGGAATCCTTCTTACAGAAATAACGTAAAATACAGACAGAAAAGCTTTATACACCAAAACGTTCACTGCAGCATCATTTATAACAGTGAAAAATTGAAAGTAATTAAATGGCCGACAGTCAGAAGGTGGTTAAGTAAATTATGCTGTAGCTTTATGACACAATGCTAAATAGCCTTAACAATTATGTTTACCAAGAGTTTTCAATAACATAGAAAAATTCTTGTGCTGTGATGTTAAATCAAAATACCAGCACAAAAAAAAAAAATAGTGTGATTACAGCTATTTAAAAATGCATAGGAAAACGCTGGAAGGAAATAACAAAATGTCAACAGCAATTGTCTTCGTTGGAATTTGAGTGACTCTTTTTCTTTCTGCCAACCTTTCCATCTTTTTCCAAATATTCTACAAGGAGCATGTTGCTTTCATAACAGAAAAAAATTATGAAATGGATATGTTACGTACAATGTATCTCAAGTATTTGTTCCAATAATTAAATCTTAAAAGGTAGAAAAGGGAAGAAAAAGAAAGGCTGAAATGAGGAAGAGAAACAGATTAATGGACGATCAGCCTCTTCCTCTTCCCTTTTAGGTAACGCTTCTCAATTTTTAAGCCCACGTTGTGATCTAGCAATTATAAGCATGTGAAATATTTACCCCAGTCACTGGATAAAATTAAGTACATAAATCTGGCTAGGGTCACATATGGCCTAGCCCTGACTTAGAGGAATCACATAATGAATCATTTTGGAAAGAATCGTTTCTGTAAAGAGGGAGTCATGATCTAATTTTGAGTTATCAAATTTATTTAAAGTGTGGCACCCTCTTTTCTGTGCACACGAAGGCACCTGTGCCTGGTGTAATTTTTGTGACTGTGCATGCCTTCCGTAAATACATACTCAACATCATTAGAGCAACTAAGAGTGGATGGTTTGATTCCGTCACCAGATGAAGACACTGAGACCCAAAGAGATTATGAGCCTAGAAAACTCATTCAGAATCAGTTGGCTGGCCAGTGGCAAGACCAGTTTGGAGGTTTCCACTAATTTATACTGCTTATTACCACGTTTATACCCCAGAGCTATGACTGTCACAAACTAGAAAGTTGAAATAAATTTGTAGTAACACCCAACTCTTACCCTGCCTGGTAAGAGTTCACTTTTGAGTTTTTAGAGAGGGGTAGTAACTTTCACTTGAACTATTTTTGTACAGTCTTTCATTACAGAGATTTGAAAAGCTGTTGGAAGTGTGTGACTGAGCCCCATAACTGTCCTGAATGACCATGAATATCTCAATTAGCAGAATAAACCATAAGTGGAGACCACAGCAGTATCTGTTTGGTTGTTCTTAGATCAAAATGGCTCTTTCCAAAGTCTGAAAGGCCGAGGACTTCAGAAGTTCTTGAGATATGACAGAAAAGTGGGTTAATAATGTAAACTGAACTCTCCAGATAATAAATATTTTACTGTTCTTGCACATTAGCCTAGCTATCTCCGGCTTTGTGATTCCTGCGTGCTGTGATTAGCATATGCAAAGTTTTTCAAGGTGACTTATTAAGCTTATTATCTGAGGGCTTTAGAAAAAGTTTTGAATGTAGATCTTTAGATCTTTTCATCCTGTCAATTCCTCTAACTTTGAGGGCTAAGAAGGTGTCTGTTGCCTTAAGTGTCCTAGTGCCTATTAATCAGAGTACTATTGTCTATAGCAGAGGTGGACCCGCTCATGACTTAAACCACTCTGCCAAACAAGTAAGATCCTCTTATAGCCAATGGGCTTTTACCAAAAGTATGTATGCGTGCATATTACAGTATCCCACAGAATACAGAATACTATATTACATCTATTTAGGCAAATTCACTGTACAAATAGTACTAACATTTACAAATGCAATGCTGATAATAAAATAGAAAATAAAGTATGCAAACAGGCTCACAGGCTCACGGTATGATTTCAGAGGAGAGGTGAAGTATGACAGAAGGCTCCACCACTGGGGAGGTTCCTTTAACTGGCAATAAACTTGCAGCTGAGAACAGCAGGATGGTGCCAGGGGAAATGAGTAATGGTGAGGAAGATGGGGACAGGAGTGCAGAGCTGACAAAAACAAAGGTGCAGGATGAGCTCGGCTATGACAAGTCCATGGGGGATTGTAATTAAAGATGGAGACAGACATTTGGAATAGAATCAAGGAGAGGATAGGGTGTCCGATGAAAAGAGCAAAGCCAACAGGGTTAGTCCTTCAGAAGCTCTGCTCTGCGGTGTCACCACTGTCCAGCGAGGGCATGCAAAGAATCCAGGCAAAATTATGAAAATGTGGATAATTTAAGAGAGCGATCATTAAGGCCATGGTGAGTGTAAAATTAGAAGCACATTTCGAAAATGAATATCACGTACGACTACATGGCAATGATCTCCGTAAGTCATCCTAAAAAACTCCCGTTCCATTTTTTTATTATATTTAATGGTGATCTCATGGCTCTGTGGATAAGTAAAGTCCTTGAAAAAGAGAAGTCCAGAATACAAAATATATTTGGGGATTTGGGAGCCCTTTGGGTCTCTAAACATAAAGATTATTATCATTTTGTGAGCATGTTAATTACTCAATATATACCTCATGGTTCACTATCCATCAAGGACTATAAACATAGCTAGAGTGGCCTGGACATACACTAACTAGCTAAGTGACCTTGAAAAGGCTGTTCAAACTTTCTGAGCCACTGTTTTCTTATCTGTAACATAGAGATAATAAGATACTTACCTTGCAGAACTCTTATAAGAATTAAATGAGATAATGTATGTAAAGTACCCAAAAAGATGCCTAGAACACCTTCCCCCATAACAGATACTAGTTACAATAATGATTACGATGATGAGGATATTACTTAAAATATTGCAAGCATTTAAATTTCTCCTTTCCTCTCCCTTTCTATTGCCCTAAAAGGAAGCATCATTCCACTGTCTCCATTCCTCCTCCCAAGTCTCTGAAAAACGAATATGAACTAGGAAAAAACCTACTGCTCCTCACTGACTGAGCATATTTTCTTGGAGTGTCTCACTTCCATGCCTCTCTGGTGCCTCTCTCATGCAGGGAGACCCAATGGGCTAGAACCTCAGTGCAGGGCCAGTCCAAATCACTATCTCGTATCATGCTCTACATAAGACTTCACAGTCTGTATAAGACTACCCCCATTGGCTTGGTGCCTGTGGCTCAATCGGCTAAGGCGCCAGCCACGTACACCTAAGGTGGCAGGTTCGAATCCCCAGCCCGGGCCTACCAAACAACAATGATGCTTGCAACCAAAAAATGGCCGGGTGTTGTGGCGGGCGCCTGTGGTCCCAGCTACTTGGGAGGCGGAGGCAGGAGACTAGCCTGAGCCCAGGAGTTGGAGGTTGCTATGAGCTGTGATGCTATGGCACTCTACCCAGGGGGATATCTTGAGGCTCCGTCTCAAAAAAAAAAAAAGACTACCCCCATTGCACTTGCAAAGCCAGTGGACATGTATCCAGGAGACAAACTCAGCTGTGTAATACAAAACACCAAAGAGCAACAGCTAAGAGACTCCCAAATCTTTCATATTTGACAAGACTACAGTTTGAAATCTTAACCTCCTTACCCATCATCCTCCTAGAAAGGTCTTCTGAAGCCTTTTGCATTCTAACTCTATTTTTAATTGATAGAAAATCTGGACTCTCCCAGAACCTTTGGACCCTTGGAAATAACTAGCTATGAGATCTCAGGAAAGACACTTATTTCTCTGGACCTTGAATCCCCCTTCTAGAAAACAATAATGTTACATTAGGTAGTATTCAAGATTCTTTCCAGAAATAACAGCCTATGAGTCTTCAAACACCAGTTTTAATGTTATGTCAATAAAGCAAAAAGGGATGGGTGGATGGATGGATTGAAAGATGTTGAGATAATGATCAACAGATAATAGCTATGTAATGAAAGCATGTTTTTATAGGGAAAGTCATAATTATCGAGTATGATTCAATGGTGTAGTCATACCAAGGAATTAAGTCCTAGGTCCAGATAACCTTAATAACTTGGTCCCTATTGTCTACCCTCCCACCTTTCACCAGCCACTACTATCTTTATAATAAAGAAAGGGCTGCCGTAACTCAGCACTGGCTCTACCAACAAGGTTTGTTTTAATGAAGAGAAAAAAAGAGATGGAAAAGCAACAATGACAATGAATATACACAGGGGTCAACAGTGTTACTCCGTCTTTCTCCTTTTTAAGCTAAGTAAATTCACAGTCAGCAAATGGGAGCCACTAAGGTCTAATACAGACATGGAGGGTCTTTTTGGGTTATTATTTCCATCTACCTTCTTATATTTTTGATTAATAGAACAAGGTAAATAATACAGCCACTGATTGAAATTACAGTCATCCCCTATGTATTGCCATTTGTCCATATAATTACATTTACTAATCAAAGCTTTATAGAGATAAGTTACAAATTGAAACCACAGAGCTAGGGAATAGCAGAGTAAGGATCTGAACTCAGACTTAACCTGATTCCCAGACTGGTGCTTTTAACCCCCAGAGAGAAAGAATTTCTCTTCGTTGCCACGGTTTGGCCACTGTGTGACCAGATAGATCACCCTGCTTGCTGGATGTAAGAGAATGCAAGAGGGAAGACACACATGTGGTCCTTCCTTGCCTGCCTGACCTATTTCCTGGCACATTTCCCTAGTGCAAACAATAATAACTTCTGCTATAACTACTACTATTACAACTACGATGGCTACCACTTAGTAAGTTATGTTTCATCAGTTTGCTCAGTTTATGCAAGAATTATTGTCCTCATTTTACAGATGAGAAAACTTAAAATTCACAGAAGCCAACACTGCAGATCAATCTAGCTTATAAAGTACTGTAGAGACATATTTAGAACCCTCCACTACCTTATTCAACCCAAAACACATTATGAAAGATTTGAACGCTGGACTCCAGACCATATTAATTAAATTACCATATGAGACTAACTCACTCCTACAGGACCCTCCTCTTTCAAAAAAAAAAAAGACTAGATAATATTCAACAGAAATAAGGCAAGACACTATGATCTGGCACAAGTAAGTGGGTCAGTGCCAAGTTGAAGAGTGCTTCGTCGCAGGGCAAGTAGGGAGGCCTTACATAAGCCGTGTTCAATCCAAATGAAAATGAGCATAGGCAGGAACGTCCAGGGGGTGTTGTCTCCTTTTGCTCTAAGCGTTTTTGCGAGGCACACAGCACAGTGGTTAAAAGTACCAGACACACATTGAGGAATCTATAAATATTAGATCTGATTATTTTCTATGCCAAAATGGTAAGTTAAACCAAATGATTCATTTGTAATTAAATAACTCAAAAGAAGAAATTGCCAACGATCTACTTCCTGTTAGGTGGTATAGTAACAAAAAGAGCAGTCACGGTGAGATGTGGAAAACGTGTTGACTGTGTCTGATGCTAAAACCTATGGAGATGTAACTGTGGCCATGCTCTCTTTCAAGAAATACCCAGATGAGCCTTATAGAAGGGAATGTATGTACAAAAGTCTTTTGTAATAAATAATTTCACAATCATCTTCCAGTCTATGAAGATCTCAGAAGGTATGTATAACCCTAACCTAAGGAACAGCCTTATTTCCCACCAACTGCCCTAAAGGATACCCATATATTCTTTATAGACCCCCAACAGGCATGTTTACCCCACCATGTGGTTTTCAAGAGATTCTAGGATAATCTTTTCCTGTCCCCATCTGTTGCACAATCTCAAATATCCTTGCTCTATAACTTCTTTTCAAATATACCCAAGAAAATATTCCTTTATTATTGTGTAACCTACATACAAAAAGTTAAGAAAGCATAAGGTAACTTCTTCCAAATAATTTGAAAGCAAATACTTCTATAATATCACCCAGGTCAAAAATAGCATGTTGTAACTGCCCCAAAAGGCCCCTGCGTGCCCTTCCCTTGTGAAAACCTTCTCCTTCACCAGTGGCAGAAACCACCAACCAGTGAGTACTGTAAGAGTCATTTTCTTCCCTCTCTTTATAATTTTCACATGACACCTTCGTAAATAGTATGTTGGGTTGTTTGTTTTGGAACGTTACCTTGATAGAATCACACCATCTATATTATTTCACTTCTTGCTTCTTTGACTCTATCACACTTCTGAGATTTGGCCATGTTGTCAGGTGTGGCTACAATTCACTTATTTTAATTGCCATATTAAAGCAATTCCGCTCCATTCTATGATTATACTCCTACTCCTTTATCTCTACTACAATGTAGATTAGACCTTTGGATTGAGTCCGACTGGGTCTATTGGGCCATGTTAATTCTCATCTAAGAACTTTGGTACAAAGTTCTTTGATGCATGAAATTCTCTAACATTCAAATTTAATAAATTATGCCAAACCATTTTTCCAAATTGGGCCAATGATACTTCCATAAGCAGTGTAGAAATATTGTGTGTGGGGGGCTGTGTTTGTTTTGTTTTGTTTTGTTTTTGAGACAGCATCTCAAGCTGTTGCCCTGGATAGAATGCCGTGGCATCACAGCTCATAGCAACCTTAAACTCTTGGGCACAAGCAATTCTGGAACTACAGGTGTCCCCCACAATGCTGGGTTGTTTTTTGTTGTTGTTATTGTTGTCATCATTGTTGTTTGGCGGGCCCAGGCTGGATTCCAGCCCACCAGCTTCAGCATATGTGGCTGGCACTCTAGTTGCTTGAGCTACAGGTGCCGAGCCAGAAGCACTATTTTTATTACACTTCTCAGTATTACAATACTGAGTATTGTAAGCTTAAACAATGCTTTAACCAATCAGTTGGGTATATATGAGCAACTTACAATGGTTTTAATTCATATTCCTTTGCTTCCTAATGAGATTGGACATCTTTTCATATGTTTATTGGCCATTTAGATATCCTCTTCTGGGAAAGGCTTATTTGCCCATTTTACTACTGAATTATCTTTTCTACTCTTATTCATTTAATTTCCATATAAATTGTGGATACTTTTTATGGATATAAATAGAGATAGGTTAGGAACACTATCCTGTATTCCGGATGTGTGTGTGTGTGTGTGTCTACCTATCTATACATATATATATATATACATATTCTGGATATATATATTTCTTTATCAAATCAAATATGGTAGCCAATAGTCACATCTGGCTATTAAGCCTTTGAAATGTGGCTTGTGAGGGTAAAGAATTGCTTTTAAAATTAACTTAAACTTAAGTAGCCCCATGTAACTGCTGGCCACCATACAGATACTACAATAGTAAACATGAGTTTTTGTCATATATATACCTATATATCTTAAAAATTGTTTTCTCAGTAGGTGATCTGTCTTTTCATTATCTTTTTGGTACAATTTGATGACGATTTTTTTGATAACGATTTTAATATAAGATAGTTGAATGTACTAAATTTGTCCATTATTATTAGAAATATCTTGCTTTACACAAAAACTATTTTCCTATTCTAAGTTCATGAAATATTCCTCTACTTTCTATGAGTATTTTGCCTTTCACATTTATATCTCAAATCCACCCATAACTGATTTTTGTACATGCTGTGATATGAGAAATGTACTTTTTAAAATATAGATACTTAATTTTTCCACTACTAATTAGTAAAAAGTCCATCTTTTCCCCACCAATCTGCTATTGGATGAACTCCTAGCATTTATCAAGTCTCTATGAAAGCAAGGCACTGTTTCAGAAACTTCTGATTCCATTTCATGGATATATTTGTATGTCCTTGCAAATATATTACACTGTTAAGCTTTATAATAAGTCTCCATAGCTGGTAGAGAATTTCTCCTGTCTTCGAATTTCTGTTCAAGAGTGTCTTGACTATCCCTAGCTATTTGCAACTTCAAGTTAATTTTAGAATCTATTTGTTAAATTCTCCAAAAATAAAGTCTGCTACATTTTGATTTGGATTAAATTAAATTTTATGTCATTTGGGATTGAGTTAATAGTTTTAAAATGCAATCTTCCAGTATGTAAATATGATAATTTTCCCTCTATTTGCGTTCATAATGGTTCATAAAAAATACTCAGACACAAAAAACTAAGGATTATCATCTCTTTTTTTAAATTCTCTGGACGAGTTCATAAAAGAGTAAAACTTTTCTTCATTTAATGGTTGACAAGACTTGCCAATGAAGCCAACTAAAGCTGGCATTTATTTTTAGGAAGATATCCTTCACTGCCAATTAAATGTTTTAATGATTGAAATCTTTGCGTTTTCTATTTGTCTATCTATAATAGTGAGTTATATTTTCTGATCATTTTCTATTTCAATTAAATTATCAAATTCATCAGCATAAATTCTTTCTTATGACTTATCTTTTAATTTCATGTAGTATTTCTAGTAATATCCCTTTTTTATTCTTTAGGCCATTTGAATTTTATATCACTTTTTGTTCACCAGCCAACCCAGAGGTTTGTAAATGTGTAAATTTAAAAAAAAAAAAAAAAACTTGACTGGGTGTGGTGACTCACTTCTGTAATCCTAGCCCTCTGGGAGGTGAGACAGGTGGATTGCTGAAGCTTACAGGTTTGAGACCAGCCTGAGCAAAAGGGAGACCCCTTCTCTACTAAAAACAGAAAACCACAGGCAAGAGGATTGCTTAAGCCTAAAAGTTGGAGGTTGCTGTGAGCTATAATACCATGGCATTCTACCCAGGGCAACAGCTTGAGATTCTGTCTGATAGATAAATAAATAAATAAACAAATACCTTTAGGTTTTGTGAATACTTTATAATATGTGATTATAATCAATTTTTTTCATTAGTACTCTTATCTTGATTATTTCTTTTGGATGCTTTTTTAGATTATTTTATTCCCCTTTTAACTTCATGAAACAAATTATTTTTCAGTCTTTCTGTATTGTAAATATAAGCCATAAAGACCATAATTTCCCTGTAAGGACTGTTTTTTCTGCATCTTATATCTAATGATACATAGAATTTTGGTTATTGCTTCATTACAAAAGTTTCCAACTTAGAAACTATTAGTTATAACAATTTCTAAATTTCTATTATGATTCCTTCTTAGACATGAATTTTTTTACCCTAAATATGGAGCTTATTCTAGTTGTTCTTTGTTAATTTCCAGCTAAACTTTACTGTGATGAGAAAGAACAAGGTCTTTCTGACCTGGAATCCAGTCCTCTGAAATTCACTGAGATGTGACTTAAGTTCTGATAAAATGTCAATTTTATAAATGATCCACATATGCTTGAAAAAATTGGATTTGATAACTCCAGTGTCCTGTATATATCTGATACATCAAATTTGTTAATCATATGCATCAAATCTATATCCACAGTGATATTTTGCCAGCCTGCTCCATAACTGAAAGAAGTATTTTTTAAATTTCTTATCATAGTTGTGAATATGTTTATTTCTTCTTAGGCAACTGTTAATTTTATTATATATTTGGAAGTTTGCTACTAGGTTCATACAATCTAAAATGTTTATGCTATACTAGAAAATGATCAATTGAAATGGCCATCTGTTCAGAGTCTATACATGGTCTGTGTTCTTCTAACTTTTCACATTCACTCTTTCCATAGCCTCATGTTTTAGATATGTCACAGCACATCATAAAACTGTTCAATCCAATCTGATAATTACTTTTTAATTGGAGCATTTTTAGTTACGGCAATTATGGGGCTTAAATGTATCACCTTACTTGTGTTTTTCATTTGTCCCCTTTCTCCTGCTCCTTCCCCCCCCCCCACTCTCTTTCTTTACCTTCTTTTAGATGATGGATTATTTTCATTTTTATTACCAATCTGCTAATTGTAAATCATATACTTGTTTTCTATTGTTTTAGTAATTATCTCAGAAATTAAGATATGTCCTCTTAATTTACCAACATTTAAAACTAATATTGACCTTCTCTCAAAAAGATACGTGTATCAGGATACGTTAGCCCCATCAACCTCTCTGCCTAATTTATACAATATGTTTTTATTATCACATATTTTTCACATTTTTATTTCTATCACTGTTAGCTGTAAGTGGCTAATAATCATTTCAGGTCGCTCACATATTCATGCCTTCACTTGCTCTCCACTCCATCTTGCATTTCAGACAGCCGTCCTCAGATCATGCTCATCCTGGCTACAGTATAACCACCAGAGTATCCTGCAGTGAAGGTTTGCTGGTGATGACAATTCTAGTTTTTACTTCTCTTAATATTTTTCAAAGTTTTACGTCATCCTTAAAAGACTTTTAAGCATGTCACTGGTGTAGGATTCTAAAGTATCAGTTATTTTTTCGCAGAGTATAAAGTTTCTAATGTTTTCTGGCTTCTGTTCTTGTTATTGAGAAGTCAGGAAATAGCCTGTCATTTCTATGTAATAATCTTTTTTTCTGGGAGACAGAGTCTCACTTTGTCACCCTCGGCAGAGTGCCATGGCGTCACAGCTCACAGCAACCTCCAACTCTTAGGCTTAAGTGATATTCTCTTGCCTCAGCCTCCCGAGTAGCTGGGACTATCGGCGCCTGTCACCATGCCCAGCTATTTTTCGAGACAAGGTCTCGCTCTGGCTTAGGCTGGTCTTGAACTCAGAAGCTCAAGCAATGTACCCACCTCAGTGCTAGGATTATAGGCATGAGCCACTGCGCCCAGCCAATAATCTTTCATTATTATATAACTTCTTTTAAGATATTCTCTATTTAGTTAATTCTCTGCTGTAATATAACAATATAATATTAAAGCATTATGGGGTATAAATTTAAAATACATTTATTTATGTTTCTTAGTATTCATCAGGCCTTTTCAAATCTGGAGACCTGATATTTTTCTTTTTATAGATCTTTTCATTTGTAAATATATAGATATTTTGGGGCCATGTTTTTAAGCATATAGAAACTCAAATTGTTACATATTTTGGGTAAATTAAACGTTTTATCATTAGGATGTGATCATGGAAAATTTTATGGCATTATTCCTTTCAGATATACTGTTTCTGCCTATTTTCTCTGGAATGTGATTGTGGAAAATTCCATGGCATTCTTTCCTCAAATATATTATTTCTGCCTATTTTCTCTGACCACTCTTAGAACTCTGATTATATGCATGAAGGACAGTGGGAGAAGGTCTCTCTCTGCTGCTTTCTGGGTAGTTCTTCAGACCCATCTTCCAGTCTACTAATTCTCTCTTCAGCTATATACAAATCAGCTGCTACATCAATCACATGAACTTTTATTTTATTTTTTTTATTCCCAGAAGTTCTAGTTTGTTCTTGTATAAATCTCCTAAAATACTTTGTATACTTTCCTGGTTCCTAGAGATATTTTTTAGCTCCCCTTTTATTTCTTCAAATGTAGTAACTATAATTGTCTCATAATACATACATGCCCAGGGATTCCAAAGTCTGAAGAATTTGCACTTGTTTCTGCACTCTATTGTTTCTTTTGGTTCTTGCTGGTTTTGTTGTGTCATCTCCTCATCTTTGACCGCACTTCTCATTACCCTTAAGAAGGTCGGGACCAGCAGTTTAGGGTGAAGGACTCTTCCTTTAAAGAAGTTTTGCATTTTCTTCTGGCAGGTGTGTAAAGGTACCATTTACCCAGAACCATCTCAAACCAAATTCACTGCTGGAGCATTCTTGACCATTAGCTTACGCAAATACAGTTTGCAAATATTCTAATTGCTGTATTCTGAAATGCAGTTGGCAAGTATTCCGACACTCTGCCAGCCACTATGGTTACAGCTTCTGACAGATAGGTTCTCTTTCACTTCCTAAGACCCGGGCCCCTTCTGCTCTGTCTCAAGGCAGCAACCCATAGAACTTCCTGGGGATGTGATCACAGGTTATTTCTGGTTCAGAGATTCCAACTTAACATAGGAGCATTCCCCTAAGTTACCCATTTGAGCTGTTTTCCAAACTTTGTTTCTGCCCTCTTCCACCAGGTCATAAAAAAAGCTGTTTAATTTCTAGTACCACCAAATACCATTGGGGAAATGGAGTCTCTAAAGCCTTTCTTGGATTTCAACCTCACAACTCTTCATCTTATAGCAATTTGATGCTCTTATGTTTTTTAATATTTATTTTTGAAACAGAGTCACACTCTGTTGCCCTAAGTAGAGCACTGTGGCATCACAGCTCACAGCACCCTCAAACTCTTGGGCTCAAGTAGTCCTCTGGCCTCATTTTTCTTTTCTATTCTTTTTTTTAAGTAGAGAAGGGGTCTGACTCACGCTCAGGCTGGTCTTAAACTCATGAGCTTAAGCAATCCATCCGCCCTGGCCTCCCAGAGTGCTAGGATTATAGGCACGTGCCACTGCACTTGGCCTAGCAATATGATCCTTTTAGATAACATATTTTTATCCAGCATTTAGTTTATAGCAGAGGGTTGGGTTAAATAACCACTGTGCCATGTTCTCAAAAATGAATGGTCCTTTTTTTATACTTCTGTCACTTAACATATTCCATCTTGTCCCTGGACCCCTGACTATAAACAACTCCACAAATCCACAGGCAGTTAGGGACTTACATCCTGTCTTCCAGCGTCCAAGTTTAAAGTGTACTAACCACAAAAGGGCAATTCTCACACCACTCTTCTATCTCCTCCCATCTTCTTATTTTTCAATTCACTGCTGTATTCCATCAATTCCAAGAACTTTTTGATAGGAACAATAGGGTTGTGAAGAGACAATTACTAATTCAATGGCATAGAGATAAATGATTATATCCTAGGAAAAGTACAATTTTCACACAGTACATTACAGGTATTGTGTGTGTTTATTTGAGAGAGAGAGGAAGAAGGAATGAATGTGTGATTTAGTCTGGCAAAATCAACTTCACCTGGTTGTACACAGGGCTTCATGTATTGATACCTTATGTGAATGAATATGGTAATAATGACTTCCTTATCTGAACAATCAGAATAAACTGTTCTAAAAATGTCATTGTCAAAATGTGTATACAATCTAAGAAGCCAGTCCATTAGAGAATGGTATTAATTTGTATCATGGCAATTTGTAATTTTAAATAATACACATTTTCTATGGATAATTCAGACATTATGTGTATGACTCTTACTGAGAATAATGTTTGCAGTAGATTTTTCTGTAAAAATACAGCATCCCATGTTACTCGGTCATTAGTTAACTGTGTAAATGACTTAATATCTTTTGGTGTCAGATGCTTCTTTTGTAAAACAATTGACATAGACATGAAACTATATAAGATTCCTCCCAGCTTCACATTTCTTATAAGAATGTATAACAACCATTCATTCTGAATGGAAAACCATTTAGATAGAAGAAGATTTTGCATAAACTATTTATGTGCAACAATAGGAAACAATCTCCAAGGCAGGATGCTAAGCAAAACCTTCCAGACACAAGCAGACTACTGTGTGGTTCGCTTTATATGAAGTTCAGGAACAGGTGAATCTTATCTAAGGTTGATAGAAGTCTGAATAATGGTTATATCAAAACAGAGGGGGGTTCTGATGGGAAAGGGGCATGAGGGGACACTCTGGATGTCTGGAAGTGTTTTATATCTTTATCTGCATGGTGATGATGTGAGTGTATACATTTATAAAAATGCATCCAGCGACATACTTGAGATGTGTGCACTTTGCTATGTATGAAGTATGTTGGTCCTTCCATTTTTTTCAAGAAAAGGTTATGAACAAGGACTAAAGAACTATAGATCTAATTATTTCAATGTTCTTTAAAATTTAGGATGAAACAATTCATCCTTTAAAAGACTGTACATGAATGTCACCTTACTTATTACCACCTATGAATCCCTTGGTTAAAATGTATACAATATTTTACAATACCAAAAGCACATTTTTTATTTTTTAAAAAATCCTGATTTAGCTTTTCTCCAGGTCAGAATGGCATCCTCACCCGTCCTACCACCCATGCTCCAGCTATTTTGAAATCATGACATTCTACAATGTATACCTTTTCCCCAAAATCACAAGATATCTATGCCATTTAAATTATTCTGGAAGCTGCCAGGCATGGTGGCTCACACCTGTAATCCTAGCACTCTGGGATGCCAAGGCAGAAGGATTGATTGAGCCAGAAATTTGAGACCAGCTTGAGCTAGAGCAAAAGACCCCATCTCTACCAAACTAGAAAAATTAGCTGGGTGTTGTGGCAGGTCCCTGTAGTTCCAGCTACTCAAGAGGTGAAGCAGGAGGATCACTTGAGCCCAGGACTTTGAGGTTGCTGTGAGAGGATATCAGCAGGATACTCTAGCCTGGGCTATAGAATGAGACTCTGTCTCAAATAAAATATATACATACATACATCTAGAAGCTAAGCTTTATAGTTCTCTAGCAATCTCTCTCACCAAAAAAAAAAAAAAAAAAAAGGAGAGAGAGCAAGAGACCACGCATAAATATTCTGCTTATATTTGGGGAAAAAAACTTACTGCACTTAGTTATAATAGAAAATCCTGGAAACTGTTATCAAACATGTATCCTATTTTGAGACAGTTTGGACCAGTAATAACTGCCAGGGTCATCACTGCATGCATCATGCTAATAGGATGTAATTGGCTTTATGTCATCAGATAACCACAACAATTAATGAGAGATACTAATATTATCTTCATTTTATAGATGAGGAAACCAAAGAGAAGAAGAGTTAAAAAAAAAAAAAAAACCTACTTAAATTGATAGGGCTAGTAACTGCCACGGTGAATTTAAACTCAAGAAGCTTGATCCCAAAGCAAAAATTCTTAACTTTGACACTGTAAGGTTCTCCCTTATAGTGAATTAAACTCCATTCCCCTCTACTTTGCACCTGGTTTTGATCCTTGAAGAAACAAAGAACAATGCTAATCCCCTTCCCTGTGACATTTCAGATTCCCGAAGACAGCTATCTGGTCCTGTCCTGAACTTCCCTACTACAAGTTAAATTCCACTACTTCCTGCAACAGGTTTTTCTACGACTTGTTTCAAGCCACCTCCCTTTGCTCTAGACTTCTCACAAGATCCACACCAGCATATTCAGCAACTGCCCAGAACTAAAGGAAATAGATTCCAAAGTAGTCTGATAAGTACACAACACAAAGCACACTGCTAAACTCCTCAGAAGAGAAGGACCGCTTCACTGGAATCTAAAAATACTCAGTAAATAGAAGTGACAAGAAGGAATCCTGGGATTGTGTGTACACATCACACTTAGAACAAACAGCTGCTGGCTCCTACTCTAGGACAAGGGCAGGGCCCCCCCCAAATACCGTAAACACACTTCCTTCTGTCTTTCCCAAGCTCATCAAAAGCAGTGATCCTTGGACAGCACAAAGGGCAAAATTTCGGAGCTCCAAATTCTGTAGCCCATAAAGGCTGTGTAGGTTAGAGAAGGCTTCATTTCAAGTTGACTTGTTGACTTACTACTCCTTACACCCGTAGAAGTCCAGATGAGAACCGAGGACTGGCTGTGAGAACAACAGGAGTGCATAAAGATGAACACTGTCCTTCCTGAGACCTTGTCTTTGATAAGGACTGCCTGGATTCAGCACAGGGAGGTCAAAACCGATCCTTCATATTGAAATGCTTAGTAACAACAGCACCCTCGGGTAGTGACACTAGCTATGTGCCACGTATCCTAGTGATTTAGAGCCCAAGTGTAGAGGGAGGTTAGAAAATAACGGGCTTTGTTCTTACATGCAGTACAACTTTCTGATCAGGGTTAGCAAAGTCTAAAGGAGAAATATCAGCAGGATCTATCACAGCAGACAGGGGCACCACATGCTCCGTGCACTGTGAAAGCATATTGCATTCAGTGGCCGGCGCTTTACTTCTCCATAAACTGGGACAGACACTTGAAAGACTCAGGAAGAAAGAGGAGAGAAAATGTCCTTAAGGTATGGAGGAATAGCTATGAGTAATAAAGATAAGTGTGACAAGGAAGTAAATAGGAGAGAGAAAAGGATGCTGCAAGTAAGAGACCAGGTGACAGCAGCTATTCTGGTTTACATAAATATCGGCAAAGAGGGCTTGGCGCCTGTGGCTCAAGGGCTAAGGCGCCAGCCATATACACCTAAGGTGGCAGGTTCGAATCCAGCCTGGCCCGCCAAACAACAATGATGGCTGCAACCAAAAAAAAAAAAATAGGTCTTGTGGCGGGCGCCTGTGATCCCAGCTACTTGGGAGGCGGAGGCAGGAGACTCGCTTGAGCCCAGGAGTTGGAGGTTGCTATGAGCTGTGATGCCACAGCACTCTACCCAGGGGGACAACTTGAGGCTCTGTCTGAGATATATATATATATCTCAGAAAAGAGAAAAAGGATTTGAATTAGAAAATACCAACTATGACTGTAAAATGGTCTGGTTTCTAAAGATAGATGGACAGATCATAAAAAATTATTGAACAACAAAGAAATGCTACCTCTCATGTTTTTAGAAACAATCTCCAAAAGCCAACTAAAATTCTTAACCTAAGAAAATCAAGAGCAGAAGCCATTTATGCTGCATTTCAGGAAAAGGTTTGACTGTGTTTAAAAAGTTCAAATGACTGAGATTTTCTTATACAATTTAAACTCAGCCACAGTGCTTCTAAACCTGGTTATTCCATTACTGACAAATACAATAATGCTCCTGGGGCTCGGATCTTATTACCATTAAACACTTATTAAGTATCCCTGGTGTGCTGAATGCTGCATGTTATAGACGGGTGAATATGCGGTCGGCCCTCCTTGAAGAGCTTAGAGTCTTATAAAACTGATAGAACACAAACATAAACACCCCCAAATTTCTTCCAGAGAATATTTACAAGAATCAGTATCTTTACAATCCTTTGGTGTTAGGCACAATGAAGAAGATTGAACTGGGCTTATTAGATGAAATGAGGGAAACACACTCCCGGATCATCCCAGCCATATGGGATAATCTCTCCCCGTTCTCTCTGGTCCCGGGGAAAGTGTGGCTCCTCCTCTCCAGAGCTAATCCCTTGACCAAAGTCCTCCCTCTTCTCTCTGCCACTCCTCTGGCCCAGGCTTTCGTCCTCTCTGCCCAGGATCATGGGAAGTCCTTTCAGCGAGCCCTGCCACCAGTGCACACCACTACCAGCAATGCTTCTTCACACCATTTCCCAAGGAGATTTTTTTTTTTTATAAAGCGTAAATCTCATTGTGTCACTCCTCTGTTTAAAGAGTCTTTAGCAGACTCCTACAGCTCTGAGGGTACAGTTCAAAGGAATCCTTTAGCATGACGTCAAATGATCTTTGTGGTTTGCACCTTTCACGGAGTTTTCCTTTCATCTCATGATATCCCTCAGGAACCTATTTACATCAAGCCTATTGCCCTTACTTGGAGGTTTCCAAATTTGTCATGCTTGTTCGCATCTCCCTGAGTTAACTCTCATGCTGAAGGTGCCTGGGACACCCTTCCCTCTCTCCTTATCCAGCCATCAAACCCCAATTTAACCATCATCTTCACTTACAAGACATCTTCCAGCCCTTCTGCATTTGCCTGGACCACCCCTCACCAGGCCCTTTTTTGTTCTCTTAAGAGACACCTTTACTAAAAAAAAAATAAAATAAAAATAAAATTAAAAAAAAGACACCTTTACTGTCACACTTAGAACTTGTGTTCTAAGGAATAGCTCTTAGGAGCTATTGTCTGGCTCCTCAGCTAGAAACATAAACTCCTGTAGAAAACGACTGTTGCCTATTCATTGTATCCTCTTTGCTTTTGTATCTCTAACATTTAGCACAGCACTTAAAGGAAAAAGAAAATAGATAATGAGCCTCAAACAGAACAAGATGAAATTCTTGTATGAAGGAAGGAAGGAAGGAATGATCACACAGGTAGGTCAGCCTGGGGGAGCTGAATACAAGGAGAAGACAACAGGGTTTGACATCAATGCCTTGCTAGAAGTTGGGGGTGATGGGGGGTGGGAGGGCTTTTGAGAAGTAAGCCCCAAGAAGGCCTCTGCCAAGGGAAGCAAGTGAGTCTCCGAAGTCTGCTCTGGCCTCACCACCTGACAACCGGCAACCCACCCCACCTCTGTACAGCTGTGTCGATATCCATTATTCTTTACACAGTTCTCCCTGGCTACCTGTTCACCCCAGCAATAAATTAAAATCCTATCTTCTGTCATTCCGGTGGGTCCCTTGTCTTCCACAGATTTGAAAGGTGATTTCTTCTCTCTCCCTTTGTCATTAATCCTAATTGAGACCGCAGGCCTTCCCTCCACTTCAACATACACACAGGCACCCTCAAAATGGCGGGGTGGCGAGAGAGATTTCACTTGGGGTGCTGTGGTCTGGCTGCTGCAAGAGCTGGGTGAGGCCCAGACCCAGAGAGGAAGGTAGTCAAGTCTCTGTTCATTTTAGGGCTCCCTCATTCACCGGCTTCTCTCTCCCTTTCCCAGCCCCTCACACTGTTTCTTCCACAGAGAAAGCTGTTAGCTGGAACACGGCAGGCCTGACTGCCTGTGCCATCAGTGTGGCGAGGCCTAGCAGCGAGGCTCAGCCCCGCCATCAGTGCAGGGGCTCAGGAATGAAGGCAGCAGCTGACACCACGTCCCTCAGAACCTTGCACAGGGAAGAGCTGCCACCCTGAAGGAGTGCTCTGCTGGGGGTGGCCCCCAGGCTTCCCACCTGAGAAGCAGGGGTACTCCGTAAGGGGGAGCCGAGGTTGCTGCTCGTCCATCACAGGCTGACACTCACTCAGTGCAATTTACCAGCTGCATGCAGTGAATCACAACCACCCGGGGTCTCTCATCATTCAGGAGAAACAGGAGAAAGAGAAGAGCAAAAGAGAGGGAAACACACAGAGGTTAGGGAAGAAAAAAGGGGGACATGAGAGGGAAGGTAAATTATTTTTCAAATGTTTAGCATTTAAAGCAAGTGATGTGTGAATAATTCTGAAAGGAATGAACATGCCCGCAGAAGCTACTTATCTGACACGACTGGCATGAAGCCACCCCGGGAGGTGCAGAGAGCACACCAGGTCTAAAGGAGCAGCAGGCTGGCCTGAGCCTCTTGCTCTGCTCAGATCTCTGGACTCGTGGGAAAGGGGTGAGAACAAGGCCTAGATCTGACCGAGTCGGAACCGTCCTCCTCAAGAATCAGGGCAACTGAAGTGTGGAAGGAATGTGGCCTTAGGACGTGGGGGTGTTGGGGTCAAATGACTTTTTTGTTATATCAGCATGACTTGGTCTCTAAGAGACTCAGTTTCCTCATCTGTAAAGTGGGGATGAATTCAATATCCTTCACGGACTTGACTGAGAGGAACAAAGGCACATGCATTTTGTAAAGTGAGATCTCAGGGTCAGCTTTGGGTGCTTCCCAAAGGGGGACCCAGGAGAAAGGAGAGTAGAGAGGGCAGGATGTGCTTTACAAATCCCTGGGCTCTACTCAAGGCCTCTATTTAGAAGGTCCTGACAGCCAGAATTATAGCCTCAGGCCTCAGTGAGTTTGATAACAAATCACCTTGTTCCCCAATTCTTTCATCAGAGAAAAAAAAAAATGACTGAGTTCTCCAGGCATGCCCTCAGCCTTCCACCTGAGTGGAGAGTAATAGCGGCAGAACGAGCTTAATCCCATGTGAAAAGGATACAAACTCAATATCCAGGTCCACATGGCCTGATGGAGGATTTCAATAAATCTCCAGTGCTGTCGGAGTTGTGTTGACCACATTTCCTTTTCTGATCCAAAGCAAAATTCTCATAAAAGCACAGGAAGAAATCAGCACAAAAACACGGCTTTTAAGGCTTGAATCTTCTGATACCCTGACGCCCTTCCTATATCAGCCCTACTCTCACACAAGCCAACTGAAGAGAAACAGATAACAGAAGGGAGTTTTTACACACTGACTCACACAAGAGGGCCTCTGGAAACTTCTGAGCATGTCCCCTTTGGGGACCAGCTGTCCCAGGCAGGGGTTAGACCTGTGGGATGAGAGGCAGGGAAGGCATTCTAGGGAGGCACTGGTGAGTCACTTCATCCCTGTGGGCTTCTGGTTCAGCATCTGAAAACTGAACAGTTACAGACTCTGCCCGTCTGCAGTATGTCACTGGCAGGTGAGTTCTGTCTGGCCTTCACTGAGGTGTTGCCATTGTTATTTAAAATGACTATGAAAGACCAGATTGGGCACATGTTCCCACTCTCCACTATTCCCTACTGCCTGACACTCAGAGACTTCAGGCATTTCCACCACCTGCTTGCCCACCAGGGACATAAAGGTTTCCAAGGACCCACTTCCTCCCTTTGTGATCTTAAACAAGTTACTTTATTTCTGCAAAGATCAGGTTCGTCCTCTATAAAACAGAGAAAGTAACAGTATCCACAGGGTAGCTAAGAGGTTCAAAGGAGTTAACTTATGCAAATGCTTAGAACAGTACCTGGCACACAGACCAGCACCTGCTACATAATGATAGTTCAGCTTGCGTTTTAGACGCAGCAGATCCTTCTTCCATGCATGTAGCTTCTCGTGGAAGAAAAACCGGCTGTAGCAGCAGCTCTTGACCGCAGACCCTGATCAGGTGGTTGGGCTCTAACCAGACCCTGTGGGATTCACGAAGGCAGCAGCCAGATCTATTTCCTCAAATCAATGTCTCTCCTTTGAAGTATTTGTTCTTCGCCTGCCTGCGCCCCATTCTCTCTCTGCCCGCGCCCCATTCTCTCTCTGCCCCTCCAAAGCCAGAAAAGTGCTGTACTTAGGAATTAGAAACACCAAGTTCCAACTTGGACCCTGCCACTAGGGTCCTTTTGCATATCACTAAATGCCTGTCAGCCTCAGCACTCTCATCTGTAAGAAGCAGGCCACACCACAGTGAGATACCGTATCACCCCAGGAAAAATAGCTTTTATCAAAAAGACCAGGAATAATGGATACTGGCAAGGATGCGGAGAAAAGGGAACCTTTGTGTCCTATTAATAGGAATGTAAAATAGTACAGCCACTGGAAAACAGCATGGAGGGTCCTCAAAAAACAAACAAACAAAAACTAAAAATAGATCTACTATTTGATCCAGCAGTCCCACTGGTAGGTATTTATTTAAAAGAAAAAATCAATATGTCCAAGAGTTATCTGCACTGTCATGGTTAATGAGGCACTGTTTACAGTAGCCAGAAAATGAAATCAACCTCTTACAGTAGCCAGAAAATGAAATCAACCTAAGGGCCTATCAACAGATAAGCAGATAAAGAAAATGTGAGATGTGTACACAATGGAATATTCTGCAGCCATAAAAAGGATGAAATTCTGGCATTTGCAGCAACATGGATGGAAGTGGAGGTCACTATATTAACTACAGTAAGCACAGAAAGACAAATATCAAATATTCTCACTCATATGCGGGAGCTACAAAAGTGTTTCCCATGAAGGTAAAGCAGAGATTGGTGGTTAATTCCAATAATGGCAAGGTAGTGGAGGATAAAGACAGACTGATTACAATAGGTAGAAAAATACAGTTGGATAAAAGGAATAATATATAGTGTTCAATACTTCAGCAGGGTGACAGGGTGACTATAGTTAACAACCATATGATATAGTTAACAACAAAAATAACAAGAAGAAAAGAATTTGAATAATCTCAGCATAAAGAAAAGAAAAATGTTTGAGGTGATGGATATTGCGATGACCCTGCTTTGATCATTACACATTGCATTCATGTATCAAATATCACACGGACCCTAAAAATCTGTACATCTATTATTATGTAGCAATTTAAAAATTAGGTCACTATCTTAAAAGCTGAAATAATGTAACAAAGTCAAAAGGAACGATCCTGGTTCCTGGCATGTGTTACTCACAAGACTTAGATTCTGGTATGAGTAGAAACCACTCCATTTCCTACTTTTCCACCAGCTAGGTTTCAAATCTGCTCATTGTACCCATGGGCCTCACCTCACTCCTGGCCACAGTACACCAAAACTATCTGTTGACTTCTCTCTCTATTTTAAGCTGTACCTCCAGGGGTGCTCCTGGCCATTCTGGAAAAGTCAGGCATCTCGCAGAAGATAGAATGGTATAGGATTCCAGCCCCTTGGAACAGCACTGTCCAGACAGGCCTTTCTGCAATAATGGAAATTTTTCTCTGCAGTGTCCAATTTAGCAGCTCCATGTGGCCACTGACCACTGAAGTGTGGCTTAGTGACTGAGAGACTGAATTTTTTAAAATCAGTTAATTTTAATTAATTTAAATGCAAATAGTCACATATGACCAGTGGCTAATGCACTGGACAGCACAGCCTTAGAGCCCCCTGCCATTGCTGCCAACCATGAACTCCAACCATGATTCTGGGTAGCACATTGAACCTTCCAACTCCTGGCTGGCACCTCCATTTGGATCTGGCTACTTCCATCAAGGCTGGCTTAGCGAAGCAGGGAAATGAAGTCACTCGATGGCTGTCTCCAAGGCCCTTCCAATCACTAGGCTTCTAGAAGATTTGTTTTATAAAATGCAGGTAAGAATCAACATTTCTTCCTGGTTCACTGTATTTGGAGTATGTACATAAATTGGACCTATCCTTTTAAGAATCTCGTACAATAAGATTACTCTGAAGCACTGTGGAGCACCTCAGCAAAGGGCAGAGTTTTGGGCCCAGTAAGTAAAAGCTTGTGCAAGAGCAGACAGCGGGGGCAAGAGGCTGAGGGCCATTTGGAAAATGAGATCCTTGGCGCTTCAGTTCCACTCAGTCACAAATTCCGCAGTACCTCACTTACTTCACAGTATTTTTTGCATTCATCTTGCCAAGATCAGATTCCAAGAAGCAATAAAGAATATTAAGTTAACTTTCATTTTAAATCAGGAAGTTTGTTAGGTTTGAAATCATAAACAAATTATCACCTTTGCCAAACTGAGATTGGCCCTGGGAGAGAAGACTCATCCCTGCATTTAGAAGGCAAGAGCCTTGTGTAGTTTCATGGCTTTCATTCCCGCACCTTCAACATGTTATGTGAATTGTTCTCAGCCAGTTGTCTCAGACAAAAACAAGACAAAATAAGAAACCTCGTCTCAAGTTAGAAAAACTTGATGGAAGGGAAGACTTGGCTACTCCTTTGATACATCTATACCAAATCTTTCAGATGAGCCCAGATGACCATGGGGCTCAACGTTCACTTAGAGACAAATCTAGGACAAATAATCACCACGTGTAAGATGCGTGAAACCCCCAAGAGGTCTGGAAACACAGAGGATAAAGGAATACCTGGCACCAGGAAGTGTCAAGAAGGCTTGGGCAAGAGATGTCCTTTGAGCCGGGATGTGAAGAACAAATAGAAATATGCCAGGCGCAAGTGGGAAGGAGAAAGCTGTGTTTCGGGGAAAGAACATGGGAAGACAGCAAAGCACAGAGAAGAAAGGAGCATTTTACACCTGGGAGCAAGCCTGGCCCCATTTTCATTTCTGAGTCTGTCAGCTCTGCCAGTCCTTCTTGGCACCTGCGGGCCTCTCCAAATTCATGCAGCCAGTCCAAGCACATCATGTTCCTCTGGGTCACATCCCATTGTGCGAAGGCTCTAAGTAGTGTCCCTCTAAGCAGATGCCAAGATCCTGATAGTCCAAACTTCCTTTATGAAGCCGCAGCCACCCACTATGGGTGTGAACTGTAGTTGCTGTTTCCTAGCAGGCTGCGGCTGCAGGTAGCCAGCTCTCTGCACCCGGGTGACCTGAAGGTTTCAGAAGGAGCTGGAGCTGCTCAGGGTGGGCCGGCTGTGTTGTGATGTGCTGCAGTACTTACCAAGAGAAGAGGCACTAAAGGACGGTTAATTTAATGAGAGGGATGGCAGGAGGCTAAAAGAGGCTGTAAAGTGTAGTACAATAGAGTGACGCACAAGAACAAAAAGGGAACGGCAGTGACCGAGGTAAAGACGGACTAGCTGGAAATTTTTCTGGCATGCCATTACATGCCTAAGATTGATCTTCTAGGCCAGGCTTAGGAGACCAAGTTAAAAAAGCACATTTACTCCAAAGTACAGAAAGAAGCCAGAACATTCACAGGACGCTACATATAAAATTACTGATGGGTGTCTATTCAAAACCAGCCTGTAATTTTTGGATGAAAAATATTTGTTCCATTATTGTGAGAACTGCCTTTTAAATGATGGTTTCAGAATATGCAAAAGTATTCTTTTCTGCTTTCTTATCATTCTGCTAGAGAAATATCATATTTTTGGTAGGGTTGGGTTTTTTTTCTCCCCTAGTCTCTGATAAATTAGGTCACCTCACCAGGCTTTTTGGACATGCTGGGTGGATTTTCCCAAATAAAGACATCACAGTGGTCAGCTGGCAATATCAATGATAGAATTCAGGTCCCTAGAAACTGGAACCAAGTAGGACAGCATTGTGAAAAAAGCCTAGGACTTGCCATCAGACAGCCACCAGATTTAGCTTTCAGTCCCAACTGTACCCTTTTCTCCTTGGGTGAATTTGAAAAGAGAAGTCTCTTAACTCCTCTGCGCCTTAGTTTTCTCATCTGTAAAAGGGGACTAGTAATACCCCAGAAGATTACTGTAAAGATTAATAAAATGACATAAATGAAAGCATATGGAAAATAGCCAGAAACCTTAGTTCAATTGAGTTTGATAATAAAATACCAGGCATTTATTTGTTAATAGGAGTTCCGTGTTCTGAAATACAGCCACATCCTAGAAAATGCCCACATAGCAATTAAAAATCCTGGTTTCAGATCTCCTGCCGTTCTATTAGTCACAAATGCACTAACCAGCCCCAGTTCCCTTTCATTTTCTATGCATTTCATACTCTATAATGAAACTGGCTAACGAAAAAAGAAAAATGTGTTAAAAGGATGGTTATTTGTTTCATCCCCTAAAATCTTGTGGACGGTTGATTCTTAAACTACCCATTATAAAGTTGAAGGCTCCTTTGAATATGGAACCTGTAGTTCCAAAATGAATGGACTTTATCAAGATAAAGAAGAGACTTTCTGGCCAAGAACTTCTTAGTTCCTCCCTTCTGTGATCTCTTTTTTGGAATAATAGCTTGAAAGTGAGTTTTCTTCCTCCGGGATCCTTCTCAATCTTTCTACCCATTTAAAACTATCAGCTGTCCAACTAATTTATTTTTATCTATCTCACTTACTTAACACCTCTCTTGTTCTCAAAAGGAATAAAGACTTCTAACCCCATTTAAGGAAAGCAGGCTGATGCTACCAAATCTCCATTCGGGGGAATTCCCTGAGTTTCTATTCCTCCACATGCAGATCCCCAATTACCCGCCCAATTTCAATCATTACCACGTATATAAGCAAACTTTCCCCCAAATATGCACGTACACCTGGCCTTCCTTACCTCCAGTCTTCGCAGTTAGAGTGTCTGTGTTCAAAGTTTGGTTTTTAGAGATTTTTATGAATACAGTTTATGCTTTATAATCTAGGAATCCTGATGTATGATCCACAGAGAAAGCAAATGAAGCCAACTCAAAGATTAAAAACTCCTGTTTTTTCAAATATCCTCTTCTACTTATCCCAGTGAAACACTCACCCACATACATTGAATCATTTGTTTCTCTCACAACTTCTCTAAAATTCAGTCTTTTATTAACGAACATTCCCTAATCCACAGGCTTGGAATGACCCTAATGTTTTAGAAATAATAACCCGGTTTGGCATGAAAGATCTGGGTAAAGGCCGTATGGGTTGTTTCCTCCCTAAAAGGCTAAATGACTACCCTAAAAATAACAAATACCATGTGATTCAGCTTTTTAAGACAGTCCTTTGGTTTGGAGGTGAAAAAATAGCAATATTCATTTATGAGAAAGTAGACAGCACCTATAGAACTGTTGGCCAAGATCTTGCTGGAAAATTAGAAGCTGATGAGGGGGATGGGCTGCTGGGAAAGGGTCCCTGGCCCACTATTCTGAGGACTGGTAGGAACTCGGGGACTGAAAAACACTAACCCTTTTCTTGCAGTCATACACACACGTATCAGAATCACCTTGAAAATTAGAGCATGATGGTGCTGAAGAACTGGCTTGAAGACTCAACTCCCTGTACCACGAGAGGAAGGTCGCCTTCCCAGAGCACGCCACACAACACCTCCTTTCCATCAGTTCAGATTCTCTTCCCTGTGTCTTCCCTAAAGAGTTTATCTCCAAAGAGGCCTGGCATGATAAAAAAAAAAAACCCCAGAGGAATTCAGTGGCAATCCTGGAGTCACAACCCTTCTCACTGAAAGAAGTGACTGGGAGAACCAAGAAAGTGAAGAGTAGGAAGGTGAAGTTTAAAAAAAAGAGAAGGAGCATCAACAGAACTAAACCTCCACCTTGGTTATGCTTCTCACAGAAACACCATTCAACGGCACTTTGGTGTATCAAAGAGAAGGTTTAGAATAGTATTGAAGCAGGGAGCAGGGTGGGGGGCGTGGAAATGGAATGAGATAGCATTCCCTTGGCTAGGCCATGATGGCATTTTGTAAATGTGCAAGATATTATATGTTGATCCTCACAACTGTCTCTCGGGATAATTTCCAAAGAAATTCCAGCACCAGTCCCCCCACCCCCAAGCACTCTCAAGCTTTCTCCTGCATACCAGGTCTATGAAATCTAGACACGGCCTTTTTTAGATGCCCTTGCTAGCAAGTTTCTGATTAGATTCCAGCAGTGAGAGGCAGTAGGTGAAATGGGAAGGCGGAAAAAAGAAGAAGCTATTATGCTCCAGGCTCACCTGGAGGATGGCACCTGGGCGCTGGCACATGGCAAAGGTGGGCCTTCCCTGGAGACCTCAGGCATCTCCTGAGGATCACCCACTTGCTGCCCTGTAGTCCCTCACTTAGATTTTTCCTAGACGAAGCTTTCCTGTCCTTCGCTCCCTTAATCTTTCAAAGGTTTTGTAAGCCTCCAATTCCCTGTATCAAACCTCTTCCTACTCAAAATTCCTGTGGTAACTTCTGTGAATACTGACTAATGCATTAGTCTGCTCCAAACTTCCCAAATTAGACATGTACCAACCCCTGAGGGCACTAGGGATATGAAAAAAACAAAAGGAAGCATGGCCCATATTCTTGAGCCATTTTACTCAATAGCATCTAATTTTAGGAATGTATTTTTATATTAAAATAATCATTGAAATATTACAGGGGGAAAGGGCATTTTAAAATAAAGTATTAGGATAAAATACAAAACAGAAAATAACTCTTGCAGAGGCCACTTTGCATTGTACTCTCAACCTCTACGTTTCTCCTGAATTCCTATTCCAAGAGGGATTTTAGATGGTACCGCAGTATTGCGCAGATTGAAAGTCTGGACGTTCTCTATGAATAACAATTCAGGGTTCATTTAAGCTACTAGATCCTTCATGGCAGGGAAGGCACCACACCTAATCAACTGCGTGGTCAGCACTGTGTGTCTCCAACAAACAGAAGTCACTTGATGCATATCCCGTGCACTGAATTGAAGAATCAGTAGATGGATGGATAGGTGGACAGGCATTTACCAAACACTCCTGGTAACACGGAGGTTAAGGTAGATGAAATATGTATTATGAAATGTGTAACTTTGTCCAACTTATTTTGCCCGTCAGCCTTATGTTCTGCACCAAAAAAAAAAAAAATGAGGATAATAATTGTACCTATTTCATAAGGATGTTAGGGTTAGCATAAAGGAAGAGACAGTACAGGCAAAACACTTAGCAAGGTATCTAGCAGGTAGTAAGCTCCCTGTTACCATCCCTAACTTTCACTGGGTTTCCATAGCCTAAAATACGCTTAGGTTATACAACTATACTAAGTCTAATTCAACCTGTCCTCAAGAGTTCAAGAGGTCACTACAGAGCACCTCCAGTGAGTCATTTTGGGTATTGTGTCTCCAGTTCATTAAACAGAATGGCAGATAGCAGGGTACCCTGCTGTCTAAACCCAGGCCCTCATTTACACACCAGAAGCTGGCTGGGAAAAACTAGCGGATGTTTTGACCACATGGCAATATTCCAAACCGAACTATTATTTGGGTTAGGATTACAGGATTAGGAGGGGGGAGTACATTGTCAATGAAATAATACATTTTGACTCGAAAAAAGAAACTGATACTATAGCAGCTCAGGAGATTTTACTCCTTACATGAAATTCAAACTGGCAGAAGTGTAAAGCTCATCACAGAGGCTAAAATCTGACTAAAGGCAAGTGAACAATTATCAGTGATAATGTACATGGGCAGAGGAATGCCCGGTGGGGAGCCTGTGGCACCCGTGGTTGAGTCCAGTTTTATTTAACATCTTAGTTAATGATCTGGAAGAGAGATAAACAGAAAACTAAAGAGAGATGCTGAAATGGACATCTGTTGGCTTTGCCTGCCAGGCACCCAATCCCTGACTGGTGGCAACAGCACCCAAACTGTGCTTAGAAAGAACCCCTCCTCCAGGGGCTGAAATCTCCATAGGATTATCAAAGAACACCCCAACCTCCCTTGCAAAGGATGGTCACGTGATCCACCCTGGGCCACAAAGATGCTTTGTCCCTGGAATTTTAATCTCAAGCAGAGTATCACAGAGATTTTTTCAATACAAAGACAAGACATGAAACCATGGAGCATCATTTACGTCTCTGAGATTCTCCCTGCTGCCTAGATCTTTGGAAGCACACTAGCTTTTTCTGTTTCTCTTCCTTTTAAATCTAATATACATCCTTTTTTTCAGCCTGAAATTAGCCAATGTTATTTTCTGTTGGCTGGTGGAAAAAAAAAAAAAAAGCCCAAATAATAGAGATGCAACCTCGACTTAATCTAGAGTACACATTCTGTTTATCTGATCCTTCAGCAATTCTCAAAATACTTCTCAGACATTCACATAAGAAATCCTACTGTAGATAAAGCAAGCCGTTTAAAAAATCCGTGTTTAGAGTCAACTTTTCAAAAACAATTCACATGGAGTTTTTTTTTCTGGAAAGAAAGAAATGTATTCCAATATCACACAACAGAACAAATCACCTAACCTTAGAACGAAGGTGAAGGCAGAAAATCAGACAAAGATTGCAATGAGATGAGGTACTTTTGAATGCCATCAAAGTTCTATATTGCATAAAGTACAACACATCAGACATTAGCAAAGTACAACCGTGGTAAGTGACCTCTACGGTACATTGTCTGAATTATTAGGTACATATTTTCTTTAAAGATAGAGCACAGGCGGAGTATAAATCCAAGGGATTTTAGAGAAGTGTAATAAAAATGAATCAGGTTATCCAGGAATAAATGCTCAAGAAATACTGGCTGTGTTTTCCAACAGTTCTGCTCTCCTGGGTGGAAAGAGCGGAAGAACACTTTGCTTGGGGCTAAGAGCAGCTCTATGCTGCCATATTTGCTGGTCACAAGAAACCAGCCACCCAGGCCCAAGAAAGGAAGTGAAGACTAAGGGTGAGGCCAGCCTAACCTCAGCCCAAACGGATGTTTTTCTGTCATTCAACCAATACTCTACCTTACCTGGCAGCAAGAATTTGGAAAGGAAGGGTGTTCTCAATATTAGAAAGAATCATGGTCTATCTCTTAGCCTACAAAGAATACAGAATCCTACCCCTGCTGTTCTTCCCCAAATCTATAAACAATGCCTCTCAGGGATAATTCAGGGCCATAAAGGAGCTCAAAGAATTTTACCCCAAAATATGATTCTTTGGTATAAAGAACATTTTGAATCAGAGGCCCTCAAAAGGCATTGGGACATTGGGAAGGGTTTTTCCTTTATCTGCATAAAGCCAGACAGACCCATTAAGAACAACTGACTTTCCTTCTCCTCCCTGTTATCTCAATATATTGCAGGAAACAAGATCAAGAATACAATCCGATTTGGCCCAACCCATTTTAAAAATAATACCTCTCTTTCAGGTTAATTTCCAAAGAAAATCATTTACAAGTCTATCTATTTTCCCCATCCATTCATTCTCCTAAGTATCTATTCATCCCCCAAGTAATCATTTATGTATTGCTCCTCAACAGAATAATCCATATTCCTCATCCCTGACCTCTCCTCTAAAATGAGAATTATATAAACTTCTGAACCCCATCTGGATATTGGATGATCATGGGTGATTTTCCCTATGTTCATGATAAATAAATTTTTGTAATCTCTTTCTCTTATTAATCTGCCTCAGTGTAAGTTGATCTTTTAGTGAAACTTCCAGGGGGCAAGGGGAAGTTTTCTTTCCCGCAGACACATCCTAGTTGGTGCTTTAAGAAGATTTGAGGTACATATTTATTGCATGTGAAAAGGGTACATGGTAGTAGATGTGCTATGTCTGGATAAGATCTCTAGTATCAGAAAACAGTTGGCCACTCCCAATGGGGAGGTTGAGGAGAGTTCAATGAAAGGACTGTTTACAAAGGTACGGATGAGCAGAGTCAAAGGAAACCAACAAGGGGTGGTGAAGCTCCCTGGCTCTGACAACTGAGAAAGCTGTTACCACCCCTGATCCTCTAAAGAGGACCAGTAAGTGATGGAACCCCACAGGAGCTGGATGTGTGAGAGGGGCTACCCTAAAAGGGCTGTGGCCTTTGGGGGAGGAAGGCAACCATTCTCAACCCACAGCAAGGGTGGAGTGAACTGGGAAAGCAGCTTCCATCCTCCCCCTCCTGGCTGCTGTCTCCTGCTGTGCTGCCACTGGCCAATCCTAATGGGGTCAGTAAGGAGCCCGCTGACCTGGTCTGTGGGGTTCAGACTCATAGAGGCCAATGCAGAGAAGAACAGGAGGATTTGAAGAGCAAAAAAAAGAATATCGCCTTGCATCTTTTTTGATGTTTATATCCATCTCTCTCACACCATGGAAACTCTTCACATATTCCTCCAAAGTATGGGATTTGGTTTAACCCTTCCATTTCTGTATGAGATTTGTCCTACCCTCTCTATATGTGAATCTACATATTCCTTAATTTGCACAGTTATACAATTGAGGCATAGGGCACAAAATAGGTATTTTCCTATTTCTCCCAATCTACCCCCAGGCATTGACACAGATGAACCATAATCACAAAAGAAAAACGAAGGTAATGATGAATGGCATCTTAGACCTCACAGGACACACAGGAAATCTGTGCTTTAACAACATATGAAGAACAGAATCCACATATCATTTGATGCACACCTAAAACAAAAAAACACCCCTACACTATGAAAACAATTAAAAAAGAAAGAAAGACTGAAGCGGTAGTGTTGCCTTTGACTATGACACCGACCTTCACTTTGCCTGGTTCTACCTTGGGAAGAGCTCCCAGCTGCTCCCAGTCTGACTACAGAGAAAGCCTAAGGCCTCCTATAGAAACTTGACCCAAGATGCCAGTTTCTGCAAAATTCTATTATACAGAAAATTATAGAGCCAGAATAACAGGAAGAAATTAAGGAGTAATTTAGGAATACGGCATCAGAAGAGGCTCTGACAAAACAAGAGCTGTTATGTCATGAAAGGACTGGCAGGAAAGTAGGACAGCTGTCATTTCTGAGATGTTTGCTGACAGCATCTTCAAAGCACAGCTTCTTTCTCTGATTTCCACCATTTTAAAAAGAAACATGCGTATGGCTCCTGCAGGTCAAACCAGCATTTCTTCTACTTTATCTCTGCCCTGACAACAGCACCAGGAGACGCTTTATGAGTGAACTCGATTCATCACCATCTACCACATTAGACTCACCCTTAAAGAAAGATCCCCCCAAACCCCACAAACATCCTGCACATGCCTTGGGGCCTTAAAACCAACAGTCATCCCACTCCACCTTTAATTCCTGACTATTAAAATTCAAGCATTCTGAAACAGTTTTTAAAGCTATTGAAGCTATTAATAGTGCAATTTTGATGAGCTATTTCAAAGTCAGCACTAATGACCTGTTGATGATTTTAATGGTTCTTGCAGTAAGTACTGTGAATGACCTATTGTTAAAGTAGAGAGTGACTGGCTTTTACATTAATCCATTAACTCTTCTTTTCACATCATTCTTTCCGGACTAAAATATTTTCCTCCTCTCAATTTGGTAAGTTCATGGATAATGAAAACTGAGGTACACAAAAAGGAATACATTTTAGCCACTGACAATCAAAGAGGCAAAAATAAACAAGATTCTGAGGTCCTATTGGTAGGAAGCTGTGTCTTAAAGAAAAAATAAATCCAGCAGGGTGATACTCAGACCAGGGAGAAGGAAGAGAAAGCAGGCAAATTCAGAAGTCAGAAAACGAGAGGGTGATGGAGATGGATATAATGACCAGCCCAGGGCACAGCAAGAATCCATCATCTTTAAGAAGACACTCCAGCTTCAGCAATACACACTCAGTTGCAAAAAGCAACATCCTACCCTGGTCTGCAGGTGCCACTTCTAGGCTGTCTCTCGTTCTGTATCTTTCTGAATCACCTGGCTATTGCACTTGCATTCTGATGCCCTTTAAGTGCCATCCACACCTGAGCAAGGCACATTCCTTTCTTCCCTGGAGCAGAAGCAGCTACTCTTCTGGCTAGTTTTATCCTTCTCCAGTTGACAGCAGGTACTCAAAGACCACCTTTGACAATGATCCTCCTGCTATAGCTCCTCCCCACTCCCATTCTGCACCAGGGGTAGAATGTGGATGAGAGCAGGGAAAGATATCTCACAATCTCCGCAGAAGGGGCAGAGCCAGTCTACGCAAATGAACAAAATCAAGGACTTCACCACCTACCTGGCTCTGCCTGCATTTCTAAAAGGACAAAACTTGCAGAAAAGACGTTTAAGGAGGCATAAGTGTGTTTGGAAATTCAGGAACCAGGATATATGGCTGAGAGCATCTGGGTGAAAGATAAAATAAGACAGATAATGATATCACCATAAGAGTGAAGACCACTAAGCATCAGAGCCTGACAGAGGATATTGAAAGTATTTCCTGAAAGAAATCATAAAACTGGCAGAAACACAAGATATGTTTGTGATAATGGGATTTCAATTATTTAGACATACTAGAAGTTTAATTCTTTCAAAACAGGGCATCTGATCTTTTCATTCTAACAGCAATATTGCCCGGGAGGCAATAAGAAACTTTTAAGGAGAATTGCTATCAGGGGGTTAATTTTCCATCTCAAGGAAGCCCTAGTAACAAGCTGGCAGTGTTTTTTCTGCAAAGTGGCAGATAGTTAATATTTTATATTTTGTGAGCCATATGGTCTATGTCTCTGTCCCAGCTATTCAACTTTGCCCTTGTAGTGCAAATGTAGCCATGGATAATACATAAGCAAATGGATGCAGGTGTGTTCCAATAAAACTTTATTTATAAAAACAAACAGCAGACCACATTTGGCCTGCAGGCTGTAGTTTGCCAACCCCTGCCCTAGACAGTTATGTGGAACTAACGATATTCCTGT
>CAUYQV010131763.1:0-41049 GCA_963574575.1 Galagoides demidoff
TGGGGGGTTCTCTGGACTTTTTCCTTTCCACTTAACAGGAGGTTCGGTCGGAGACGGGTGCCTGTCAGCCAAATTGACCCCTCCCCCCCCCCCCCCCCCCCCCCCCCCGTCAAATATTAAGCTATTGCTATACTTTCTTTAGATTTTTTTAAGAAATAAAATTGATGAAGCCTCATTAAGACATATCCTTGATCCCTTTTTTTTGTCCCCTTTCTCCAGAGTTAACTATTCGTGATAACTGTTTATCATCCTGCGGATGTCTCTATGATTTTACTACGTGTAGGTATGCCACACACAGTATCCAGTGTTGTTTAGTGTGTTATAAACATCATATAAACATCAAACTGTACACACTCCTCTAGAACCCACATTTTTTGCTCAGGAGGGTGCTTTTGAGATTTCTCAGTGCTGAAACTCGTAACTTCAATTTATTCATTTTAACTGTGAAATGGTATTTTAATGCATAAATATACCACAATTTGTTCTGATCTCTTGATTGGTATTAATTAAGGCAATTTTTATCATTGGAAACAATGCCACAGTGAACATTCATATATATATTTTATTTTGCACTGGTGTGAGTTTCTCCAGGTCAGAGCCTCTCCACTGGTGGACAATGCAAGGGTTATAGTGAGCTATGCGTGGGACAGCGCTACTGAACAGAGCTGGGGGCAGCGTAGCTTTAGGCCTCTGGAAGGCTTACCTACTTACCATGGGGGATTGTACAAATATTGTCATTTTTCTCTTTTTGCCTGGTGTGAACAAGTTCTGTTCTGACCCAGTGATTCTCAAACTTAACATGTAGCAGAATTACCTAAAGGGCTTTTTAAAAAGATGGCTAAGCCCCACCTGCTGAATTACTGATCCAGTATGTCAGAGTGGGTCTGCCTTCCAATAAAATCCCACGTGAGAACTTCTGAGAGCCACTAGGGAGGGTATCTAGGAATTCGATTATGGGTTCCAACCTATTATTTAAGTGCACTGTCATTACTGCAAAATATTTTATTATATGTAGCATATCACATAATCTAGAATATAATTTAAAAATAGAAATGATAGGATTTTATAATCTAATAGGTTTAATTTATAAGATTTTATGTGGAAAAAAAGTAGAACATTTAATCATGCTCAGAAACAACTTCCTCATGGTTGTAAATTCTACATTCCTTTTTGAGTGTACACACTAGGAAGAGCATGTTAAAAAAACAATTAAATGAGAAAAGCAGTCCTTTTATCCCTTCCCTGTTATCTCTGTGGTATAATCAATGGGTGTACCACCCATTGCCAAGGAAGGAAAGCCAAAAAGTGTAATGTTACAGTCAGTGCATTGCCAGTCCACAACAAAGTTGCAAACTAGTCAGAATGTGTCTTACTGCACACCACTTTTGGGTTGGCACGTACGGAGGTCCACTCTTGTTCCTATCCCTCCCATTGCACCCCATCCTTTGCTCAGGGTTCTCTGGACAGCTCTACCTTCAGAACTTTTCTCTCCCTTCCTCCTGCCCTTCTCAAAGAGCATCTGTTTCTCTCCCTTTGCAAGATCACGCTCCATTTATTCCTTCAGTAAAAAGAGACCATGAACTAAAATCTTCTGCAATCAACAAATCAGGTTGGCAGGTGTTGCCTGCCCCGTGATGCTGAAGCGGACCTTCACTCCACCTCTGCCGCTGGAACACACTGGACATGGATTCAGCCTGGTGGGAAAGCAGCGCTCCTCCACACTCCCCTCTTAGTGAGTGGCCTTTGCACCTCCACCCTCCCATGTCAGAAAGTGAGGGCTCCTCATCGCCCCTGCTTCTCATTCGCCCCCACACACAGTCAGTGCCCAGTGACTTGCATCAGCCCACCTCACCACCCTACCCCTTCACCTCTGTCCACCTCACTGCACTTCTCACCTGGGGGACTGTGACAGCCTTCTAAGTGCTCTCTGTTCTTATTCCCTGCAGTCCATTCTGCACAAAGTGGTCACACTACCTGTAAAAAACGAGAACTAGACATGTACCTGTAAAAAACGAGAACTAGACATGTCATTCCGCTGCTAAAAATCTTGCCTAAGTGGTGTTTGATCGCTCTTAGAGTTAAGCCCAAACCTTAAAGCCTGACCTGATCTGGCCTCTGTCTGTCTCCAGCATCACCTTCCACGGTATTAGCTTGTCTCTAACATCACATTTAGTACCTGCCTGTCTCCAGCATCACCTTCTGTGATACTGGCCTGTCTCCAGCATTAGATTTCATGGTACCTGCCTGTCTCCAGCATCACTGTCCCTGGTACCTGCCTGTCTCCAACATCACCTTCTGTGGTACTGGCTTGTCTCCAACATTACCTTTTATGGTACCTGCCAATCTCCAGCTTCACCTGTGGTACCCTCCTGTCTCCAGCGTCACCTGTGGTACCTGCCTGTCTCCAGCATCACGTGTGGTACTTTCCTGTCTCCAGCATCACTCGTGGTACCGTTCTGTTTCCAGCATCACTTTCTGTGGCACTGACTTGCCTCCAACATTACCTTCCGTGGTACCTGCCTGTCTCCAGCGTCACCTGTGGTGCTGCCTTTTGCTATTTTCCATCAGGTACACCAGACCTCTCTGTCCCTTTTATCCCTCAAGGTGTTGGATTATCTCCTGTATCAAACATACGCTCTACACTGTGGAGAAGTCCTTTCTCCCCTACCCCTTTGCTCCTCTCTTTTCTGATTTATACCAGCCCTTCAAGTGGAGCGTGGGCATCACTTTCCAGGGCAGGACTCTTTCGTCATCCTCCTCACACCACACTGGCTTTGCTCTATGTTAGAAGCAGCCCTGCAGCTCCCCTTCTCCGACACAGCTTTCCTAATGTGTCTCACTATGGACTTACTGTTTGGTTTCCCTGATGGGCTGTAAGCTTAAAGATGACAGGCATCCTTGCCCTTTTATACTCAGCACTGAATCCCCAAGGCTTAAGCTTGTACCTAGGGGCCACTCAGTATATGCAGTATTTGTGGCATATTGAGATAAATTCTTAACTGCATTTGTACATATTGATTATGCATAAACACACATGCATGCATATATTCAAATTTCTCAACATCATTTACCTATAAACCTGTGTCAGTGTGCCTGGGGCATCAATTTTGTATGACCTATTTTTATGTTTTTTGACCACCCAGTTTGTCACTGAGGAGAAAATAGAAATATTTCATTAGCAATTCCTTCTGTGTATCTATAATTCTTACCAGTAATATTGCGAGGGAGAGGGAATGTGAGAGAGAGAGAGAAGGAGGAATTGTTTTTCTTGATCTACCTATCACTCAGCAGTTTTAAAAAAGAAGACTCAACATTCAGGTGGTGAAGCATCTTTTCAAGAACAGAATCTGGGACTCCATTGGAGAATAGGAATATAATGGTGAATGTGTAGTTCCTCGGGCCAGAATAAATAAATTCCCAGGTCCATGATTTATTTGAAGCAAATCTAATATTTCAAAATCTAAGTTTAAAATTTTCTTTGTGAGTGATTCAAGAACAAAATCCAGAAGTCTGTGTCTATAGCATTCTACTAGCTTGTATTAATAAATATGATTTATCTAAAAATCTGTGAAATTTAAAATACATATGATAAATCTAAAATCATGAAACTTACAAATAGTGATAATATCCTTTGTTAAATAAAATTATTTACGAAGAATTTTCACAAGGTGAAATCCAAATTGGTCTGACTCCAGAAATCGCCCTTTGACCTTGGACAGACTGTGGGTGTGAACCAGCTCTACTTTCTATGAGCCACGTGATCTGGCAAGTTACTTAAACTTTTCTAGTCTTAGTTTCTTCACCTGGAAGAAAGGTACAATGATAGTGCTATCTGATCCAGCTTCCAGGAGATTAAATGACATGAACTCTCCCTCAGAATTGTAATGTCTTCCCGAATAAACTTGTGGTTTCTACAACCTGTCCTCACCACAGTAGCCAGAGTGGGCCTTAAAGATTCTGCCAGGTCACTTTACCCCTCTGCTCAGAACTCTCAGCGGATCTTCCTTTTGGTCAGAGGAAAGCCCCACAATCTCTTTTGTTCTCACCTCCTATTCTCTCGGCTTCTTCTGCCCAGCCACACTGGCCTCCTTGCCATTCCTTGGATGCACCCGGCTCCTGTCATGGCCTGAGGTTCATTCCTTTACCTTCTTCATGCTTCAGATCCTTGTTCAGATGGCAACTTCTCAAAGAGGCTGGCTGCTGAGTGCCCTTTATAAAACTGCACTCTTCCCCCTCAACCTTCACCTTCTCCTGTGTGTTCTTTTTCTATCACTTGTTGTTTGCTCTATTTTTACTGTTTGCCTCCCTCAACTAAAACGTAAACTCCAGGAGGGCAGTTCATGAAGACATTTCAAGCACCCAGAACAGTGCCTAGAAAATAGTGTTCAATACGTATGTGTTGAGCAAATGAATTTTGAATGAAGTGACTTAGTATAGCATCCAGATGTATATACTGGCTATTCCGAGATAGTGAAAAACAAAACATTGGCTAGTTTTATTTAAACAGAGAAAGATTCAGTATTGCTTTTTAAAAGTATAGAATGATAAGGGAATAAAAAAATAAGAGAAGAGGGAAAAAAGAAATGAAGAAGAGAGAAGAGAAAGAGAGAAGCATGAACATGAGAGAAAATAGAGCAGAGGTTAGATGTTATAAAAGATACTTTTAAAAACCTCTTTGCCCTACTTCTCTGCCTATTCTTCAACCCCTCCATCTAGGGTGAAAATTCTAACAGAAGCTGTTGTATATCGTGTGTATGAGGGTGGGCAAGCTTTTCCTATAAAGCCATATGGTCTCTGTGCCAACTACTCAACTCTGACCTTGTAGCTTGAGAGCAGCTATGGATTAAATGTTATGTAATGGGAGTGGCTGAGTTCTAATAACTTTTTTTTGTTTTTTTGTGGAGGTTGTAGTTTGCTGAACTCTTTCTTACCCAATATATATTATTGCTAAATGTTGTTCTGTGTAAACTACAATGTAGGGATTAAATTAAGGAAAATGTCTTCATCAAGACCTGTTAATAAAGAAACTCACACCAAACTGGGAATGTAATGACCTTCCTTGACATGTTAAAAAGTAATTCACAAAAAACTATGGTAAATATAAATATTGAAGATGAAAAATTAGAATACAGCATATCTGTATTCTGATATGCTGTATATTGCTATTTTCTCTCCATTTATTATGGTTCTGTTAGTCTTGCATAAAATAGTAGGGCAAGAAAGAAACATTTATAAGGAAGAAGAAAGAAAATAAATTTGTTTTTACTTGTAGATTATGTGATTATTAAAAAGAAAATCCAAGATAATTTATAAGTTTGCAAGGCTGTTACATGCAAAATCAATTTACTCAAATTAATAACACTCTTATAATAATAAAAGCTAACATTTACATTTAATTACTATGTGTCAGGCACTTTGCATGTGTTAACTTATCTCTCCCAGCCAACTTCATGAGGTAGCCGTGTTATCATTCCCATTTGAAATTTGAGAAAACTTAGGCCCAGAGAGATTAAGGAGCTTGCCCACAGAGACACAATTAATAAGCGATAAAATCAGGGTGAACTCAAGAGTTGGTAATATTATTTTTCTTCTTCTTTAAATACTAGAACTAGTTCATTAGAAGTAATCGAAAAAATACTTTTAGAATACTCATTAGAAGTAATAGAAAAAAACACTTTTTGTAGGATCAACTTCAACTATATGGCACTTAGGAAAAAGTATAAGAAAAATCTGCAAAACCATGATGGTGAAAATATAAACATTACTGAGAGACAGTAAAGTCTTAAATAATGAGTGAGACAATATTGTGCTTATTTAAATTTACATAGTGAGTGTTTTAATATTGTAAAGTTGTGTAGTCTTACACAATCAACTTATAAATTCACTAAAATTCTAATAAAATGCCATGAGTCATGATGGGTATGTGAGAGATACTTGGCCGAGTCTAAAACTCGTATGGAAACATAAAATTGGGAGAATAGCCAGACAACTCTGAAACAAATAAGTAAACAAGCAAAAGGGGAGTTGCCTGTATGTTGATTTGTAAAACAGCTTTAGTACATGTCACAGCTTGGAATTTGGAGTTAGCACAGGGATAGGCAAATAGATCAAAGGAAAAGAGTAGGCAGCTTGAGAAGTTACACACGCACGTGTGAAATCTGGGTCTAACCGTGGTGCAGGTGGGATTGCCAATCAATGCTGAAAGAATGGACTCTTCATTATTTCACTTACACCATTTATAATAACAATTTAAAGAGACCAAATGTGAAAATGTCATAACTTTATAACATGCAGAAAATACATTATAAGATAGATAGATGCTAGATTGATATAGATACAATGAGATGTCTTTATGATAATGGTAAAGGAAAAAACTAACAGATTGGACTACCGGTAATTAAAAATCTTCTGAAATTTTAAGAGCAAAAACAAAGGTGTAGATAGACCACATCCTGGTAGAGGGGTTGCATATATGGCAGACCAAAGGCTTCTATATGTTATTAAGAACAAAACAAATAATCAAATAGGAAAATAAGCAAAGGACATGAATAAGTCACACACAGGAGTGGACCAAGATTATGAATATGCCACACTACTTATACAGTGTTGAATAAACCAAAAAAATCCCCGTTACTTTCTAATAGAACAAGAAGGCATCACATGAAGAAATGAATGAGTAAACATAATAGTGTATTCAAAGTGGATCGATGCAATGGAATTTATTAATCAACGGTGATAGACTTTGAAGTCATAGAGTTGAGTTGATAGGAGAAGATTTTAGAAAATAAAACAAAAGTCTAAGGTGATACCCCACAGTATGTACAGGCATATATAAATGTGGGGAAATATCACGGGATATGTACCACATTCATGACTTAGTGACTGTCTCCAAGGAGAAACAGAAAGGGAAGTGGATTTCAGGGAATGTAAATTACTTCATCTGTAAGTTTTTAAATAAAATATTCTGAAGCAACTATGACAAGAGGACATTTGTTAATTTTGACTGGCGGATACATAGGTGTTGGTTTATTTTCCTGTGTAGTTTTTTGTCTACTACAAAAAAGACTGAATAAGAGAAAGTACGTAACATACTTAGTGTGGTGCTGCTGACTCAATAGATAGAATGGTCAGTAAATGATAGCAGTTGCTGCTGTGACTGCTGGGATTGGTCCTATCTGACTCCGTCCCTGCAGAGTCCCTTACGTAGCACTCAGCCTGCCTGACTCCATCCCTGGCTGGACTTTCCCACTGAATTAGCTCTGCTGCCCTGCTTGACATGGAGGGATTTGGAGTTTGCAGCCAGACTTTGTTACTTCAATTAAATTCCTTGGGGATTGTTTGATTTGTAGCTAAACTTTAGTTACAAAAGATACCTACTGAGAGACATTGTATGCATAATTTAGGTAAATTGCTAGTAAAAGATTTATTTTAATTACTTTTAATAGCATGTCTAAATTGTGCTGAAACTTTTAAATAGATGCCATTTGAAGTCCCACATGGAGTTAGTAGACATGTTTTTCCAAGCTTGATTACTCCAGGGTAAGGCGTGCTAGTCTTAGATTGATCTTTCAATTCTGCAGGCAGGTGGAAGTAGGGAGTAGGCTGCTGTTGGGTGGTGGGGGATGGAAAATCTCCTCTTTTTGTTTCCTTCAAGACTGGGGTCTTGCTATATTGTCCAGGCTGGTTTTAAACTCCTGGGCTCAAGTAATCCTTGTGCCTCAGCCTCCTGAGTAGCTGGGATTGCAGGCATGAGCTCCTGGCTAGAAGTCTCTAGCTCTTAACAAATGACACACACCAAAGACCCCGGCACTCCTGGAGGTGATTTTGGAAGAGAGTTAATGATTCTGGGAACAGTAGCCTCTTCTTAGATGCCCTCCTGTACTCTACTGCATTTGGTGAGTTCTGAGTTTCCCCTATCCACAGGTGCCCCCACATCTTCAAAAGCCAGCTCAGTGCTTCTGGGAAGTCCTTTCTCTGCTCACCTGCCCCTTCTGAGCAAGACATTAGGCAGGGCTTAAGAACAAAGTTAGGTCCTAGGAATAGGTTTCAAGAATAGCTTTTATACGATTTATGTGAAAGGGTAAAGAAAAAAATCAAGTATGTCTTTGGAGTTCTCCCGTTACCCCTTCAGGCACCCAGTGAAGCTGGTTATCACCCACTGTTCTCCCAGAGTCCCTTTGTCTCACCCCGGCTACACAGCATCTCCTGTGGGTGACTCTGGTGCCCCACTCAGTCCAGTTCAAATGCGAAGTTATTATTATAACCCCATTATTTACCCCACAGCCACCTGTCCCTGCCTGTCTCTGCTCTGGAAGCCCTTTGTTTGCACCCCATTACCATTTCTCACCCACTGTAGTGCAGCTGCCTGCTGGAGCATTTGTCTTCTTCAGTGGTAGAGAATATATTTTATTAACTTGTGTTTCCCCAGCACGTAGCATAGTGTCTCATCATAGGCACTAAATGAATGAATGAATGAATGAATGGAAATTTCCACTTTATCAGTATTAGGAAGACACTGATAGATTTTGAACGGAGGTGGTGGGGGTTTTAGGGAGCCCATCTGTCATATGTCTCAACCCTCTTTGCCTAAATACTGCACTACCCTGACGTTGTAAAAGAAGTAAAAAGAAAGACCTCAGCCTCCTTCCTCTTACAGATGCAACCTATCCTAAAACCTGCTGGTCCTGGCCCACTGTCTGTGTCCCACTTTGTTCCCCCACTTTCACCTTAGGGAGGGCCTTGGATGCAGAGGACTTCAGAAGAGCCTCACTGCCACTTTCTGCTCTGGGTAATTCACCCCCTCCTCACCTAACCACAGACATGCTAATTACAGTCATTTACAGGAACTTTCATTTATTATTAATCACCATGTAATTCAATATGTGTGCCATTATTTATCCCTCAACCATGAATTGAGTCCCTGCTGTCAACCACTGTGCTAGGTATTGGAGATGCAGGGATTGAATTTGCATGTCAGATTAACTATGTGGTATTATCTTTTGATTTGAATCTGGGAAATTTTCTACTTAGGCATGTTTGCTTTTTCACGTTCTCTTCCTCGTATAGCATGTTAGCTTAAAGCTTTAAAAAACAGATATTTTATTTCCCCATCTAGAGGAAATAAGGTGGCCTCAAAAAGTGAAAGGCTGTATGAGTTAGTAGGACCTTGGGGTCAAGTCCCTAGCCCAGCTCTGACCTCATTCCAGGGTGGGGAACTGGGTTTCACTCCCTATAGTTCCTGCTTTAGAGGTCCCTCAGTGGGAGCCACACTGTCTTTGTTGACATTATTGATTTGGGTAGCCTGCCTGTCTTTCACAGGGAATATGGAAGTAATTTTCAGGACAGTTAGTCACTGTCTGTATGGCCAGAATTTTTACAGAGCATGGAATAGTATCTGTAGTTTCACATTGGCAGTCAAATAGGGAAAGCGGTTCATTTCATGGAAATTTGGATGGGCATTTGTGGCATCTGTGAAGTCCTTCCTGGGCACAGTCTAGAGCTCTGGGGGTCCCACCACAGAGCTCCAGTTTTGGGTTTAACTTTGGCTTTTAGACATTTTTTACATGCTCTCATTATGTATAAGTTTTGCTATGGTTACTATGATTATATGAATTTAGTAGCAGTGTCATTAATGTTAGTTGTTTTTTTGGCAAACATAGTCATCGTTTTATTAGGCTGACACCAAGAAGATGAAGAAATACCTCTCCTTAACCTACCACTCAGTTTAGCCAGAGAATATGAAATTTTGTATGTCATCTACTCTCAGTGATTTTATTATTCTATTTTTACAATAGATTATGTTTATTATTTATGTTTTATATGCAGCTTTCTGGCTTCTAGGCTTTATATTTGCTTTTTTTTAAGCTGACAGTCAAGATATGAATGTATATTTTTTATAGGTAAATAAATTGAAAAATAATGTTTTAAAGTTCTTTATATGAGCTCATTTAAAGTCCATCTTATCTCATTATAATGTGATGGGTGCATTAAGATGAAATAAAGAGTTCTGTAAAATCTTGAGTATCTTCTATATCAAAGAAAATCATTTTTTTGTGTCTGGACCGGAATACCTTTCTATCAGATTCATATCCTAGATTTTCTTTAAGGCTAACTTCAAAGTCCACTTTCTTATGAGGCTTCTTTCTTTCACCCCTGCTGCCAATCCTCTTCTCCCCCATTTTTTAAAAATCCCCTGTACTGTAACCTCCTTACATATTGTTTATTTTTTGAAATCACTTTATTGAGGTATAATTTGCATAGAAAAACTGTACATATTTAGTGTACATAGTGGTGAATTTGGAGATACATTTCATGAGTATGAAATGATCACCATTATCAAGGCTGTAAGCAGACCTATTACCTCCAAAGTTTCCTCTCATGTCTTTTATTTATTTGCTTGTTTTTGTGCATGGTAAGAACACTTCACATAAGTACTCTGTTAGCAAATTGCTAAGTATACATTACAGTATTGTTAACAATAGGTGCTATGCTGTACAGTAGATTGCCAGAACTTAGTCATGTCGAATAACTGAAAAACCCCTTCCCATTTCCCCCTTCACCAAGTCTCTGTTAACCCCAGCTCTACTTTTTGCTCTTAGGACTCTTACCTATTCAAGATTCCTCATATACATGAACAGTATTTGTCCTGTTTCTGGCTTATTTCACTTAACAAGTCCTCCAGCTTCACCCAGACTGTTGCAAATGGCAGGATTTCTTTTCTTTTTTAAGTGAAAACTATCTCATTTTATGTATTTACCACATTTTTCTTTATCCATTCATCTATCAATGGACATTTATGTTGCCTTCCTATCTTGGCTATTATGAATAATGCTTCAGTGAACAGGGGAGTACAAATATCTCTCTGAGATACTGATTTCAATTGCTGTGGTTAGATATATTCAGGAGTAGAATTATTGGATCATATGATAGTTCCATTTTTAATTTTTGAGGAACTTTTATACTGTTTTCCATGATGATTGTGCCAATTTGCTTTCCTACCAACAGTGTGCATGGGCTTCCTTTTCTCTATAGCTCACTAATACTTGCTATCTTTTTTTTTTTTTTAATAATGGCTAGCCTAACAGGTGTGAGGTGTTCTGATTTGCATTTACCTGATGGTTAGTGATATTAAGCACTTTTCATGTATCTGTTGATTATTTGTATGTCTTGTTTAGAGAAATATGTCAATTCAGGTCTTTTATTCATTTTTAAATTGGGCTGTTTGAGGGGTTCTTCCTTTTTCTTTCTCTTCTTCTCCCCTCCCTCCCCTCCCCTCTCCTCCCTTCCCCTCTCTTTCCCTCCACTTCCCTCCCCTCCCCTCCCCTTCCCTCCCCTCTCCTCCCTTCCTCTCCTCTCCTCTCCAATCCCCTCCTCTCCTCTCCTCTCCTCTTTCTTTTTTTGTTTTTCTACTGAGTTGTAGAAGTTTCTTAGCTTTGGAGTATTTATCACTTATTAAATAATGGTTTGCCAATACTTTTCTCCCCTTTCTGTATGTTGCCTTTTCATTTTGTTGATTGTTTCCTTTGCTGCCCAAGTGTTGTTCAGTTTGACATGATTTCACTTACACATTTTTGCTTTCATTGCCTATGCTTTTGGTGTCACATTCAAGAAACCATCATCAAGACCAATGTCAAAAAGCTTTCCCCAGTTTCTTCTATTTCTGGCAAAGGGTTTTATGGTTTCAGATTCCCACCATTGTGGGAGAGTATTGGAAGAGTACTGGAAGGGTTAAGGTTAGGGTTACTAGTACTTGAATATATTGTTTTTCTTTAATAGTTTCAGGTGTGTATGAAATTCTGGTCTCCACAGCTTAGATGCCGGGTATCTCTTGCTGTGTTAATTAAATGCTAAGGGAAAAACAAAAGGAGTATAAGATATACTTCCTGTCAATGTCTTCCTTAATGTTGAAAATTGTGAGCAGCAAATGTTGAGGCTCAACTGACAGAAAACAACCTTTAACATGCAAATCAAATGCAATTTATAATAAAATTAGTGATATATATGTATGCTGCCATGCTGATTATTTTGCCTCTGGTAATAGTTGTAAATAATAAATTCATTTCATATGTAATTGTAATTTCCTTTACATAAGCAAATCACTTTTTTTTGTTTTTCTTCTCTTCATTAATTCTTAGGTTTACACTGAAACCATAAAATTTGGCATTTTTTGCTAATTGCATATATAGTGTTATTTTAAACACAGGTGCATGTACACACACTCACCCCTCCCTGCCCTGGAATCCGGCATCTGACTAGCATGGTTCCTTGTGATCCCTGTGCTCTACAGGGCTGAGGTATCTTCTGCTTTGGTCTCTGGTTCTGCAAGCTCCTCGGTTTGCCTCTCTGTTTCCTCATTTGCAAGGTCCTGGTAGCCCCGCTCTTTGAACTTTGGGGCTTGAGGCCTAGGATGGTGGACACAACAGGATGTTTGTACTTTGAGGGAAAGGAAGCAGATGGAATGTCTAGAATGCTAGTTAAGGTTCTGGCATTAATTGGGGCAAGGACACAACAAGGGGCACCAGCATTTCATAGTCTGGGCAGAGAGTGGGAAGGCTGGACTCTGCCTTGGTGAGAGTAGCTTAGAAAAGTCAGTGAGCCCCAATTCTGCTGGGCTTGCACAAGTCCTGGGGGAGACTCCAGAAGCCTTGTGCAGTCACTCAAGCAAAGGTTTGTTCTCTGGAATCCATGGACTTGTCTCCAGCCTCAGAGATCCATGAGCTCCTAGATTTAGGAAAGGGGTGTGTATTTTTTGTAGGGAAAAGATCTGTGTCTTTAGGAAAGGAATCAATGACTCAAAAAATTGGTCAGAAACCATCTCACCATTGTTTAAATGATTATTCAAGATCGGCTGTTGAGCTGGTGATGTGAGGGGAGGTGTGGGCTGGGCACAGGGCCCTGAGAGAGGCCAGGGGATGAGCAGTGTTCTCACCCCTCTCTGATGCTTGTTCTTCGGTTTGTCTATTTAAATTAAAAGCAGAGGAAAGATGAAAGAAAAAGAAACCATGGGTCATTAAATAGAATCAAGAACAAGCTTAAAATGACTATAAAACCTGTTCACTTGCTTAGCATAGGTCAAAAATTTGGCTCTAAGTAAAAAGCGAAGCCTGAATGGTTAAAAATGCCACTGGGTTCATAAGAAAAGACTGAACGATTGCTTCGGAAAATGTCTGTTCAAAGACCAGACAAGACTCTCCTCCAAGAATCTTAATGGAGAGGACTCTGTGCGATGTGACCGTCTCCTCACAACCTCCCAACTGTGGACCATGGTGAAACCCCACAGAGTTGGCTATAATATTGACCAAACCAAATGGCAATTTTCCAAATAGCAATTTAATAAAAGCAATTACGTGAAGGCCAGTCCGGTAGGGGTCTAAGTGCTCAGTTCTCTGCTGATGCTGCTTGTGCACAGTGGGCAGGAGGTTTCTGAGTATTTGGAGAATATATCTGTTATAGGCAGGCCATCAAATAAAGGGTTCCTTCCATCTAGTGCAGTGGTTCTCAACCTTCCTAATGCCTCCTAATGCCGCGACCCTTTAACACAGTTCTTCATTTTGTGGTGACCCCCCAACCATAAAATTATTTTCATTGCTACTTCATAACTGTGATTTTGCTACTGTTATGAATTGTAATGTAAATATCTGATATGCAGGATGTATTTTCATTGTTACAAAGGGGTCGTGACCCACAGGTTGAGAACCACTGATCTACTTGATGGAACACGGTAGGCAGCTATGAGTTTGCACTGAGATTGTGGATTTTGTGTTGAGGCTGGTGTGCCTTAACAAGTATGCTGGAGAAAGGGTAGAAATTTTTATGGGAAAACTGAGGAGTTTTTGGTAGGATATGTGCCTGAACAGAAAGCTACCTCACTTCCACTAAGGGACTTACATCATAAGCAAGTTCCTTAACTTCTCCAGGCCCTGGTTTTCTACTAGGTTAGGTGTAAGCTTTAGAACTTATATTAACTGAGTGAAATAAAATACAGAATACTTGGCAACTAATAGTTATTATTTTTTATTTAATTCTTTACCAAAACCCAGCTGGGCATAGCTTAATAGCTGTACTGGTCTAAATCTCAAAGAGCTTAATACTCTTTGTGGTGGGTGATGCAAAATGTATGCTGCTAAGTGAAAAGCAAGCCAGGGGTTGTAATCAAATGCTCGGATATCTGGGGCAAGCAGCAGAGGAAGTCAGCAGAGAGAAACACCTGTCACGTTGTCAGGGAACGCTTCATGGAAGATGTGACATATGAAATTAGAAGAGAGCAATGCTCTAGTGCAGATCAGAGTGGAGAAAGTCATCCGACAGGGAGAGCGGAATGGAGATGGGAGGCTGCCTGGCTCCTCTGGGGGGAACACTTCACTGACCTTTGTTTGTAGGGCCCTGTAAACATGATGAAATAGCATGCAGAGATTAAGAAATGTGACAGATTCTCATGACACATAAAGGCAGCATGTCATTAGCCATGTCGTAGTCTCCCTACTGTATGGACTCTGGTGCTGAACAGACACTGAATGCACAAGATGGATAGGAAGCTGCCCCTGCCCTTTGCTGAGCTCAGCACTTAGCAAGGGAGCCCGACTTGCAAACAGGCAATGACACTGCAGAGCGTGAAAATAGGAAGTGAGGTGTAGTGAGCCACTGCTCCAGGTGACCGAAAGGGGATATGGGAAAGCAGTCAGGGTCCAGCTGAGTGTCCATCCAATCAAATAAGCCAGTCAATCACTCAGTTAATTTAGGCAAACAACACAGACTTGAGTAAATGTTTCACTAAATTGACTGGTTGCATGAGTGAATCAACCTAATCAAGTGTTTGCTGTCATCATATAGACACAGCCTTAACAGTGTAAATATCATTATAATCTCTTGCCTTTGAAATCTCTCTCCCTCTTGGTTCCCAGGGGATCTGGGATACCAGTTTTGTCCAGCCGTGTTTTGACTTATTGGCCCAATGTGGGGAAAAATTTATATTTTATGGAATATCATTTGTTATATTAATATGAAAAACAGCTCTGCAAATATGTCTATCATTGCCATTATTTCTATGATTTAAAAAGACATATTTGAAATCTTTTTTGGAAAGCTGAAGTTTTTTCTTGGCTATCCATTGGCAGCTGTTCTAAACTGAGCTGCTGTAGTTTGTAATCATACCCAGTTTTTAGCTTTTTAAAATTATTAAAGCTCTGCAGATATTTTTTTTCTATGACCATCTTAACCAAGTACTTTTACAGTGACTTGAGCAAAAGTTCAGAGTTTTATGGTCTTTCCTATAGCAATGCTATTTTTGGGAAGGAAAGAGGATATTTAGTTCTTTTCTTCTGCAAAAAGCCAATTTTGTCTTCATGATCCTCTCTCTAGCAGTGTTCAAGGTTATGTGAGGGATAGAGTGAAAGAGTGAGTACAATTTTACTTTTATCCTCTGGAGCTTGTACCAGTGAAAACACAGGATTTGTGGAAGATCAGGGATGTTTCTCTGTGACGTAGATTGTGTAACCAATTTTGAAATCTGAAATCTGCAGCCTCCCAGTCTGAGCTTGAATTAACAAACACAACTGTAAACCTTACCAATTAGAGATGGAGGAGGGAAAGTAGCAGGGACAATCAGGGTTAACACTGCAAAGTGACTATTGGCTGATTGTACAGTGGGATTGCTGCTTTCCCCCCTGAGTTCATCTTGGGGCACTGTCCCTGTAGTAGGCTCAGATTATAAGGTCTGTGATATGGGCTTTTGTCCAATTGTCCTCATAATTGTACGATCTATTCAGAGGTCATAAACTCAAATGCTTATAGTGGTTAGGCCAAGTGATATAAATGCATTTCACCAGGCCAGCCATGATACAATAGAGGATAGTATTGCCTGTGGCAAACTGGAGACTGTCCACACATTTGCATAGGACAATTAAGGCTTTTCTGCAGGCTGAATTTGGGCACTGTAGCAATATTTGAAACTCTTGACTTAAAGTGCAGAAAATATATTTATATGTAACTGATGAAGAGATATGCAAATTAATTATGTGGTGGTGTTCCTGTATAGTTTGCCTTCTGTGTCCTTTTCCAATTTGATTAACGGGAGGAGGAAACTGTAGATAGGGACATTTCATCTTGGAGATTCAGAATTTTCATTCTCTCAGAAAACTATTCCATTAGACCATGGCAATGAATCTTCCCTGCTTTAACTTTTGTGGTGTGTCTTCTAGACAGCGTAATTTGTGATGCACAGTTAGTGCTTATGGGGAAATAATTGAATAGATTAAAAGCAATGTGTTTACACATGTGATTTTAGCTTTCATTACTAATGGAGTCTACTCTTTAATGTATGGGTCCAGAATTTATATGAGGGTGGATTGTTCTGTGAGTCACCAGTCCTATACCTTTTAAAACTTAGAAGTTGTGATTTAATGTTTAGGAAAGTCCCTTCTATCTAGAGGTTTGTGGGAGAAATATGTGTAATGTTTTTCATAATCAATAAATTGCCATGATTCTGTACATGCGTTTTGGAGGCAGAAAATATAAGTTCCCGGGTTTGAATTCTGATTCTAACAAATAGAACTTAGATAACCTTGAGAAAACTACTTAACTTCTTTAATCTTCAGTTTCTTCCTTTATAATGTATAGTTTGTATAAGGCTTAAATGGCATGGTACTGGTAAAATGACCAAATCAGTCATGGTACCTAATAGGTGGTGTATAAATGACTAGGTATTTCTTTTACTGCAATCATAAATAATATTATTGGAGATTTAGCTGTTCCAATATAATATAGGGACCATGAGATTATTTGGAATAAGTCTCATGAATGATATAAGGCTTAGCATGCAAAACATTGGGAGAAACTAAAACAAAGTAAACCAAACCAAAACAATACAAAAAACCAATGCACAAAACCAGTTTAAAATTTTTAGACCAGAAAAATGAAGCTGAAGAAAGAAAATATTGCCATTCAATCTGATTAAAGCATTATAAGTAAAAAGAATTTGAAGTTGACATACAAGAGTATTTTGATAATTTTTAAGGGGAGAAGACATTGTGAATAAGGTCAATAAATAAACAGTAGACCAGGAGATAAAAAATCACAACACATATACTAAACAAAGTATTACTATATCTTAGTAAATTATCTCTACATTTAATTAAAAAACAAAATACAATTAATAAAAGGACAAAAATATTATGTGTAAAAATTCTTAACTCACTATGGTCAAGAAATTGTAATTAAAACAGTATACCATATTGGCAAAAAAAAAAAATCAATAAAATTTCAAGGTAATTTGTAGAGACTCACCAATTAAGGTTATATAGAATGGCCTTCAAGGGAAGTTTTAGATAAAAGCTCTTCTCTCTAGATTGTACAGAAAATGATCATTTTCAGTTCAGGCTTAATAGAAATAAAACAACAACAAAAGGCAAAATTAAAATTTAAAAATAGAAAACTCTTACCCTCCTTATAGAGCAAAACCACAACTTCTTTCTCTCATCTCCTCTCATACCCAAATCTGGAGGCCATCCAGATTGGAAAAAGTTGGAGCTCTGAGAAGGGAATGGATGATTTGAGGGGCAAATGGTCTTTTTATATTTTCTTAAATTTCCTATGTTCATGCATAGTTAAAGACTTGGGCTATTTATCTCTGGTGGGAATTAAGAGTGCTATTGATTTTTTAAGTACCCCAAATTGAGGCAGTAAATGAACCTTTACAAAGTACAAGGCTTCAATTTTCTTTAAGGAGCACCAGTAGAAAGGAGGTAAGACTCTTCCTCTTCTGGTAGACTATACACACGGTGCCCCAGAGAGTGGTCGTGGGTGAGTGATGGGCAGAGTGGGGCACAGCCCTCAGAAGTACTGCGAGAGGCCAGGCAACCAAAGGTGAGCGTGAGTTGAATGTAATAAGATTATAGGGCAGGAGTCATGAAGGACAACATGACATGCAATTAGAGGCAACACCAAAGTGGAACACGCAAGAGCTGTTGGAATATGCCTGCAAGAATTAAGTTCCTGGGATGGCCACAGTGGTGTCAGCAGGGCTTACAATGAAAACGAACTGTAAAAATGCTAGACCATATAATATATTTTAATTTACACTTGGAATAATGAAGAAATAGGCTCACTACTTGATGATGATGGTATAATAGATGATGGAGAAGAGAAAGAACAATTTAGATTTTCATTTTCTTGTATTTTATCCTCTCCAGCAGAGGAAACAACTTTCATGTTTGGAAAGGGCAGGCACAAGATAGATGAGTGATAATGAAAAGTCGAGCCACTGTCAGGGCCTGAGGCACTTCTACAGGTAGAAAACTCCTTAGGTATTAAAGGAATGTAAAAATTGGGCCCTTGAAGTGGGAGGGTTCTGTAGGCACTTATAAAGTTTGAGAGTAGATAGACAAATCTCCAGATTGTCAACAAAAGTATAAAGATTTTTAAAAGTTTGGAACAACAATATTGACGTTAGTTAAGACAATTTGTGGTGCTTTAAAAAATAATTCAATATTTGTATGAAGAAAAGAAGCAAATTATACATATATTAACTTATAGATACTTTTGAGAATAAAGTGATCTTATTGATAATCTTAGCATTATTGTAGATGCACTGTATTTTTATTTCATCAGGGTATTTCTTAAAAGCTCCAGAGTTTTGTAACTGTGTGTGTGTGAGAGAGAGAGAGAGAATGAGAGAGAGAGAGAGAGAAGGGAATGTGAACTGCAGGAGGGCACCAGTATATAGATTTAGGTGTATTTATGTGCTTAGGTGAACCATATTCAAAAAGTATCATTGCAGATCAAAGTCTCCAGAATATTCCAGGACTTTGACTTGGCCCTCTTCTCTGTAGATCATTGAAAATATATATAAACAATTGTGGCTTAAAAGAAGACAAAAAAAATACGTTTGTCAGATTCATGTTAATGACAAATTATATAGCTTAATATGATAACAAAATTTTAAAACCTTAGAGACTTGAATAGTAGGGCATAAAAAGGAAGAAATGCAATACAGCTAAATATAAGATTCCACATTGATATTTGAAAGAGTCACTTGGGCCACTGCAGGAGGTAGAGGTCTGATTTGACAGTCGATACCAAGAAAATCTAGGTTTGTGTTGATCACACAGTTGGTTGATGTGCCAACTGTGTGGCTATTCTTCTGAAAAAAATTAATCCCACATGATAGATGCCTAAAACCTAATGCAAGTATAAGTTGCATTAATTGAAAAGTACTGTCCAACTCTCAGGAAATAACGATCTGACTGCTACTCTTCACTGGTAGACCACATCTTAAAAGTAGTATTAATGCTTTCAAAGAGGTCAGCCAAAATGGTCAGTGGGTCTGGAAACCATGTTATGTTAGAAGGCTGGTGAAGAAAGGAGTCAGGAACATCATACATTTAAAAGCTATCCTATTGTATTGGGCAGAAATGTAATAATATAGATGCACATTTTAGCTAGATGGAAATACAATTTATTTTATTTAGAACTGTTAATGCTTTTCAGCATGTTATGGATTTCATTATAATGTAATTACCCTTCTGATTTAGAAGTGTCTACAACAGAATTCATTTAGTGAATCTTTAATGAGCACCTATTTTGTGTTGGACACTGTTCTAGGTGCTGAGGACAGACCAAGATGGTGGAGATTGAAAAAAGAATGAGTTGACATTGACAAAGAGTAAACCAGTGCATGGGCAATGGTATTTTCCCTCTTAGTTCTGGAACTGGGGCTTCAGCTCGAGCTGAGGACCAGAGGAATTCATTGCCCCTCTTTCTAAGTTCCATTACTTATGAAGAGGCACTGGGTAAAAACCAACCTTGCAACTAAACCCAGTCACCAGTAAGTACAGGAAGACTGAGAGTGGTGAGCCTTTTGGGGAGTGTATTTTCAGAGCCTGCTTTTTCTTTTCCCTGCCCAGGAGGGAGAAGAGGAAGTGCTTTCTCCTGCATGGAGCCAAATGAGCAGGGCTCTGAGGGAACCGACATTGGTGGTGTTGCCAGAATGGTAGACTAGCATCTCATTCCCTGGCAGAAACTGTAGGAATGTTTTGATGCTGGCACAGGAACAGAGTGAGACAAGAGTTTGGAGAGTGTTCTTAGAGTCTACCAGTAAAAACTGATGTTCTTTTCCATCCCCAACTTCTCTCTGAAGAGAATAAGAAGGGGCTGTTTGACCTGAAGATTAGGGAAGGTGTGTCTAAAGGTAGACCCAGGAGGTTCTTTTGCAGAGCTTAGGACAGAGATGTGTGGTGGCCAAGTGAGTAAGGCCAAGTCTTAGATATCAAGGTGAGGCTGCTCTCAGCCACAGTGACTGAAATGTATAGGATTTGGCCAGGCTTCCAGAAGGGAGCTGATACTTCTCAGGAAGGTGGCATTAACCTGACACTGTCAGGGGAAGTGGTTTCATGTTTCTTTCTGAACAAGTAAGGATTTCTCCATAAACTGGTTACATAAATAGACAAAAACCAGAGGGAGGAGTGAAAGAAATAGAATGCATGGGTGAGAGAGCATGAAGGGATGGCGGGGGAGAGGGAAGGTAGGTAGGGTGTGATGGGGTCACCTTGAGGAGCTTTGAGCTGAAGACTGAATGAAAAGAAAGACCCAGCTGTGTGAGGACAGGACTGAGCTCTCTAGGCAATGACAACACAGGGACTAAGGCCCTGAAATAGGACAGCCTCAGCCAAGGCCAAGGCCAGGAAAGTCAAAAAGTCCTGTGTGACTCCAGGGAGGGAAGACCTGGTATTAGATGAGGTCAGGGATCTGTTCCCGGCAGGCCTTACAGGCCACAGAAGCGAATTTGGATTTTACTCTGAGTGCTGTTACAGCCCTTCCCTGCTCAGTGAAGACCCACATACTGAGACAGAAGGGTTTCTGTGGAGAAAGTTTTGTTTTGCAAGGCATCAGGTGAGGAGATGGGAGTAATTTGCCAAATCCATCTCTTTGTGAATTTGAGAGAAAGGGTTTTGAAAGACAGTCTGGCAGGCAAAACGCTAGGGAATCTGGGATGCTGGTTGGCTAGGGATGAACTTATACACAGGGTTGGGAAGCAGAGATTGTCTTCTCAGGTGGGAGATTTCCTGGGGGGGGGGGAGTCCAAAGGCTGTTGCATCCATTCCCATTCCTATCTACAGGGGGTCCTCTCAGAATGTAAAGTCTGAAAAATGCCTCAAAGACCGATCTTAGGACTTACAACGTCAGTGTTATCTATTGAGCCACAAGTCCTGGGATTTATGACAACAATGTTATCTGTGGAAGAAGCTGAGGAGTCACAAATCTTGTGCCTGTGAGGGTGGACAGTGTCATTAAGCAGTAACAGTCACAGCAGCAAGGAAGCTAGAGAACAAGGGCTGGTTAACTTCTGGCTGTATGCATACTTTTATGAAAATTAGATTTTGATTATTATCTCCCTCCCTTGTGACACTACATTATGTTAATATGGATGGTTTCCGTGTGAAGTTTGTGGAGTATTTCGATCAGGAAGGGGCTGTGGTCTCATGTATGTGTTAGAAGATGCTTTTGAGTGCAGAATAAAATCATTTAATAGCAATTATAAAATAATTGCTATGAAACTGGGGGAGAGAGAAAGTGGTGTAAAGAATGGAAAGGCTGAGGGCGAATGTGGAAACAGGGAGACAAGTTCAACAGCAGCCAGCTCTATTTTCTGACTAACGTACTAAAATCTTTAATTGTTTGTCATCATTAACAATGAATACAGAGTAGCCCCAGAAAACAGTGCAAATTACCGTTGAAGTTGCATTTGTCCTGAATGCTGGACAAGTCACTTTCTCTCTCCCTCACTTTCATAGCAATTGTAAAATAATTGCTATTAAAATATTAACAGCTGCCATGTAGCACCGAGTGCTACTAAGTGCTGTGCTCTGGGCCAGGCATGTTAATTAATCCTACCTTATTTAATCCTCACAAGAATATGCACCAGCAATGCTGTAAAAGAGGTGGCAGCTGGTAATAGCTGAATTTAAGACTTGACAAGCTATCAATTTCATCAAGCAAATGATTAGCAGTGCAGTGATTTAAAACCAATTCCATATTTTACCAAATTCCACCTTTAAAAAAAAAAACTACTTTATTTACTGGCGTAGCCTTGGAGAAAAGACTTTAATATCAAAAGGAACACTTGAAATATTCTTCTCTAGATGCAGAGATATTTTGAAGTCACAGGCAATGTCAGGAATACATCTCAGAAAAATTACCAATCATTTTCTAAAATGCCCTTCAGATGGTGTGGTTTTTAATATTCTGAAATTTTATGTGATATAGAAAAACCACCCTGGAATGCACTATTTTTGAGGGGCCTCACTTTAATGAGCAAACGAGATTCCACAGAGCTGTGCAAACACTGAGTGAAAGATGGCCACGGATTTAAAATTGGAAATTTTTGTAAGCCAACGAGAGTTTTTTTGGTCTGTCTCCGTGAATTCAGTTTTACAGTTTTTACTTTCTGAAATGATCAAAGCCTTGTGCTTCTAAGCTAACATCCCTTTGAAATGTAAAATTAATAGTTTAAGACTTAAAGGAGAGATAATCATAGTTTTAGGTTTCAGAATATGACTCGTTGTGAGCATTTGGAGAGAAACATTTCTCTTTAAATTCAACTGTCCAATTTGGAAATTCACCTTTCTCTCTAATCTTTGTACAGATGGAAACTATTTCCAGTGGTTGTCCCTTTTGCGTAGATGTTGCCGTGTTCTCCGAACAGCATACGGGTTCTGGTACTAAATGATAATGAGGACTTGAAAGTATGTTTTGCCATAATAATAAACTATAAATGATGGATGAATACACGCAGTTTTATAAACATTTAAGTTTCCTTCTAAATAAAGAAAAAATACCTGTGATAAAAGCCAGAAAAACTTGTTATGAAGAACAATGTCTTGGAAAGCCAAAGTACTATTGAAAATATAAAAGAAGTATCTTTTCTGAGGATTGGAGAGAAAAGTATGCTGGAAGTGGAAGCGTGCTGATACTTCACAAACGATATCACAAGGGGGCATAGGCAGGTCTATAGAAAGTCAGCTAATACTTTTATATTGAATTGATTATGTTAGCACCATACACTGAGCATTTTGCTAGGCATTTAAGAATGTTATCATAATATACGGAGGGTGCCCCAAAACGTACACATATTGTAAGAAAGGAAAAAGCTGTATTAAAATTGTAATAGTATGTACCAAGAACAAAAGATAAATACAAGTCACAGTGGACTTGTGCAATTACAAGAGGTGCTCAAGACACTTCTCATTACGGGGGGCAACTGCCCAAGCAACATTGACCAAAGCGTCCACTTGTATCCCTGTGCATGTTGGGGGTTCTGTGGCATACTCACTTCTTCATCGTTGTCGTACTTCCACAACTTCTTGAATTTCAAATATTATGTACCACTATAAAATGGTCTTGGACTCCTCGAATGACAACTGTGCTTTTGTCATTTTCTTTGACTGTCCTGCCCGTCACATGGTGACGCCAGCATTCTTTTGATGACTGTCATCTTTTGAAAGAATGTCATACTACACATTGCTACTGTAATTTAATTCAACTTTGAAAACTAGTACATAGATAACATCTCTTAAAATGTGTATGTATATATTTGGCACCCTTGTAGATATTATTCACATTTCATAGATGAAGAAACCGAGTCTTACAGAAATTAAGTGGGAGAATTAGGTTTTTTAAACTCAGGTCACTATGCTATACTGCCTTTTAGGTGTTATAAAAAGCTGTAAAATTTAGGCAATTGGTGAAGCAAAATGGTGGAAAGGTCTAATACTCTGGCTTTAAAATCAGTGGCATTTTATTGCTTAGTAAAAAATTCCCCTTCAGTTACTGATATGCTTCTTCATTGGTTCACATGTATCTTTCTAGAAAGCAGGATCTTGGAAACTATGGCTTCACCCTATTCTGACTTGCATTTTTGCCTGTGACTTCTGTCCATTACAAGAGGTGCTCACTGCCCCATGTCCCTTCATCTCTCTTTCCCTGCCATGGGAGGGTGGGTGAGCCATTGTTAGTGCTCCGAGTTAGGTAAGGAGTTGTTATATTCAATATATTTCTTCTTATTTTTGTCTTTTATATTAGAAGTCAGCATTTGCAGTAGAAACTTGACTATGTATTTAAATACTTTTTCATTTTTAAATGAATTATGTTTTAGACTCATCCTTCAAATACCTGAAAGATCCTTGCAACCCACAGTGTAACTATACTTGAAGAATTATTGCTTCCAAGATTACTTAGAATTCAGATATTTACCGTGCTGTGATCTATGCAGATAAAATAAAATTTATGCTGGAAAGAAACAAAAGGAAACACCATCAGTGCAGAGGAAGATAATAAGTGGTGTTATTCTAAGAAGGTCTAAAGACGGTTCTAACTGTGACTTTCTATCATGTTTGGGCTGTGAGCCAGCTAACTCCTAGGCAGAAAAGAAAGAACTGATAAGTGCAATTTTAATAGTGTTGCCAATTATTAATTGTCTGAACCATAGAACTTAGCTTTTGATGGCATTGTTTTATCAGCGTTCAACTAAATTATAAAATCGAAATAGAAGGCTATAAAAATAAAAAAAGAATCCTCTAAAAATCAGAGAGGTAAAAATTGCTCACATCTTTTCATGGTATTTTGTGGCATCCTTTCCAGAATGAATCTAATCTTGTAATATATTTACCACCTTAAAAATAGTTGAAATAAATTTAATAACTGGCAATTATTAATTGCATGGCTTATTTTTTTCTAAAAATGGTTTTGTGTCAATAGCTGAGGTTCCTGTTTTAAAATACCATAGCAGGTGGTAGGTTTTTCTAGTGACACCGTGGATGTGTTTTGTCTTTTTCTAAATAAAGTGTACATAGGGATATTGAATTTAGGTTTAATTTCACAGAGTTAGAGGAGTTACCACTTTGTCATTGATCAAAGTGTCCAAACAACTGCTTTGACTCATTTTTTTCCTTTTATACCTCCTATAATGACTAAATTGACCAGTGTTAAAATATGTAGTTAACTTGCTAGAAGTTAGTATCACTTGGTTGCTACCTTTATTTCTAGAAAAATGAACATTACCAAGGAGAAAAATTAACAGTTTAGGTTTGGGCTTATTCTATTTTCTAGAGGTTCATTTCAACAATTTTCCTTTGCAGTAGCTGTCTGGCTTCTAGTCCTTAAAGGAAATAGTTGGGGAGCTGAGGGGCCCCAAGCCTGCTGGTGAGGGTGGGATGTGGGTAGAAAATATTCCTGGCCACAGAATTCTGTAGTGTAGAAGACAAGACTTCAGAGTCTCTCTGTTTCTCTTGGTCTTTTTCTCCATCTCTCTTCCTGTCTTTCTTCTTTAAATAATTGCTACATACTTGCAAATGTGAGTGTAAGTGGCTTTCTCCTATAGCAGCTTTTATGAAAAATGTGAAGATATTATTCCTTGTAAGCATTTAGAACTGAAGTGGAAAGACTAGAAAGTGTTGGCAATTGTACATCACACAATTGCTTATCTCTTGTTCAGTAATGTACTATTCGGCACTGTATCCATTCCCTTAGGAAGCTCTGTGGAATTGCCCTTTCTTCCACTTAGAAAGAGCTTTAATTTCCTTCCGGTATCTACTTGGAATGGTAATTGGACATTGAGATTCTTGTTTCCTGATTTATGGTGATGATTAGGGCAACAGAGGAATAGTACAAATTTGGCCACTCTAACATAAAATAAAATGGAACGTACTCTGAATAATTACAAGGCTACTTAATGACAGCGCCCCCACCCCCACCCCAGGCTTCCTAGGAGGGAACTGAAGAGGCAATGCATTTGTATTAACAAATAAATGAATTGACAATTTTGAGACTGGCCAAGAAAAACGTTACTATTCATGATTCCTGCAGGAAAAATATGAATTCTAAGTATCCATAAATATAACTCCTGTTTTATCACTGGGGTTTTACTCTCAAACGTTTTGCTCTCACTGTCCCTGGCCTGCCAGACTGCCTTAAAAGAAGGGAAGTAGAAGGATGACTCATGTGCGGAGGTGATGCTTGGTGAGGGGGTCCCCCCATGTTCTCTTAGGGGAGATGTTTGCTTTATTTCTGTGCTGGTTCAGGGTGAGAGAGACAGACAACTGGGGGTCACAGGAAAAGAGCAGGGTGGATTCATCAGGAACCGTCTCCTCATTCTTTACCTTCTCTGTTCAGACCTGTGCCAGGCTTATCCCCTACCCTGTGTCTTTAGGAAAAAGACAGTGATTTCTCCAGGTTCTTTGCTGGGGTAGCTTTGTGATTCTATAATATTAACTTAGACTTCTGAAAATGAAAACAGTCCTTAAAATATTCTTTTTATGGTCTGTGTGCTATTCCAATAATGAGTGCAATTGATTTTTACCATCCCCACTTGGGTTTCTGTGTGTTTGTATAATCTTTGACTCAGAATTTAGGAAGAAACCCGCTTTTTGTGTTGCATGTAATTAGGACTGGGATTTGTTCTGTAAGAACAAGTTTTACTAGCTTTTCCTTCTCTTTCCTTTCATGAAAATGCCTCAGATGCAGTTCAGTGTAGAGAAAGAACAAAAGAGAAAGGAGAAAACGTCTGTATCTCTCCAGGCACACGCGGCGTGGCAGGCCTCTGTGTTCTTTGTATTGGTTTATAAAGGATCTCATTTAATACTCAGAAAATATAGTGATTCAGGAAACCAAAGCTCAGACAGATTGGGTAACTGGCTTCAGGTGACCCAATTAGCATTCAGGAGAGACAGGATTCTAATTTAAGGTTTTTGGACACACTTTACAGTGAAATTTGTGCTGTAGTAGACAATGTTATAGATTGTCCAGAGTAATGATTCTTTTTTTTTTTTTTTTTAAAGAAACTGTGTTCCACGGTAGGAATAGAAAAAGAAACAGGTGATTCAAGGTTAGCTCAGCACAAATAAGCACATGAACATGTTTTTAAAAGCAAACCCATTATTCGTACAAGCTACCAGTAATAGGAAAACATAAAATGAAATAAAAACTTTTCAGGGATGCTTTCTGTGGCATATACAATGTGGAATGCTTAAATCAAAGTGATCCACATAACCATCACCTCGCTAACTTATTTTTTGTGGTAAATGGTTCTTAATGTTTATACCATACTTGTTCAGGCTGGCCAAAACTGATTTTATATATCACTAGCAAAATGGTCATGTCATGACAGATCGATGTGTATAATTAGGAAAAGGAAAATGTTGAAAATCTATTTATGCCTTAATAATGAAAAAGGTACCAGTCTCCTGCCAAATTGACATACAGTTTTGAAATCAGAGACTCTAAGTGACTCCTTTACACGTTACTTATGAAAAATAATGCCACTTAATGTCCACGTTCTTGTAGCACCTGGCTGAAGGCTTAGAACATTACTTCTTCAGACGGTCTTGAGCGATGTACAGTGATAAAGGAATTATTGCGTGTTAGTGTAATGATGTTATAATGTGATAGCTAAGTGTCTTTAGACATACTAGTTTCTGTAGTTTAAGGCTAAAGAGTTTCCAAGGGATAACATTTACAGTTCCAAAACACTATCCTAAATAAGGTTATTTCATTGTATACCTTGAGTGTCCCGTGTGTTTGTGGCAATAACAGTGAGTATGTTGTAAAAAGGGACTTGGACTGATTTTCTATCTCTATTGTCTACATCATCACTACAGTAAAATCTCCTCTCACCTCGCTACAATCCAGTATCAATTAGGATTGTATTTGATTTCACATAACAGAAACTAGACTACCTAGGTGTAGAAAACAGAACATCACAGAAAGCGCCCGGGTAGACAGTCTGGAGCTGGTGCAGCGGCTGTAGGATGCCATCAAAGTTCCAGGAACTGTGTCTTTTTCAGTTGTGGCTTTCTTTCTTACAGCTGCTTCACATTCTAAGATGACTGTTCCACTTCCAACCTGGCATTTAAAGCAAGAAAAAGAAAGCCAGCTGTCAGTCAGGGAAGGGCTCTGTTGCTATTGGGAAAGCAGAACTTTCCAGAAATCTCCAGCAGCCACCTGCTTTGGTCTTATGGATCAGAATTGTCATAAAGTCACCCCTCGCTGCAAGATAGACTAGCAAAGTTAGTAATTTATTTGGGCTCATTGTTACCCTAGAAACTTAAGAGATCTGTTTGTAAGTAGAACGAGGGCCTAGGATTAGGTAAACCGTTAGCAGTGTCCACCCCAACCCTAACCTCAACCCTGACCTGTCTGCTTACACTTGGCTTCAGGGATAGGGTGGAGAAAGCAAGAGGAAAGAAGAAACGGAGGCCTCTTACAGCTTGCCGGGGCCTCTTTATCGCTCTCCACTGTGAGTTTTCCTTTTCTCCTCCTTAGTGTTTTCATGTCTGGGCTGTATCTAACTTTGGTGATCACTTTTCTTTTTCTTTTTTCTTTTTGAGACAGAGTCTCGCTTTGACACCCTTGGTAGACTGCCGTGATGTCACAGCTAACGGTAACTTCAATCTCTTGGGCTCAAGCAATTCTCTTACCTTAGCCTCCTGAATAGCTGGGACTATAGGTGCCCACCACCGCACCTGGCTATTTTTTTTTAGAGATGGGGATCTCCATGTTGCTCAGGCTGGTCTCAAACTCCTGACCTTAAACAATCCACCAGCTTCAGCCTCCCAGAGTGCCGGGGTTACAGGAGCGAGCCACCGTGCTGGGCCCACTTTCCTTTTTCTTTTTCTTATTCTTTTTATTACTCATTTGCTAGGTAATGTCATTTTCTTAGGGTAACCGTCCCTGAGACTCCAGGCAAGGATGGGCAGCCCCTTTTATATATGTTTCCAGAATCTTGACCTAAATTTTTTTTCTTTGTTAAGCATTTATCACCAATGTACTTATCAGGGGGTGTGCGTGTGTGTGATTTGTGCAATGTCTTACTCTCCTCTCCACTAGACTATCAAATCCATGAGAGCAAAGGCCTTTTTATTTGGCACATGAATATCCCTCCTTGTCCCACTGTCTAGCACAGTGCCTAGGGCAGAGTTGGATCTTTAATAAATATTTGTTGAATGAATTAATAATAAATAAATAATAATTTTGCTGGCTTTTCTTTCGTCTTTTTTTCCCTTCATTTTTCAGTGCATTATCTTTTCATCTTCTTTCTTCATTCTCACCTTGAGCATTAAATGCTTTCATTCATATTCACCCATTCATTTGTATTTCTTTTTCTCTGGCCTCGTTTCTCTTTGTCTCTCTGGATGAGTCTTCCTCTGTTTTAGGTGGGTGTTATCTTTACTCACAACTCTAAATTTTCATCCCAGTTCTCCTACTCAGGTTTCATTATCACCCATCTGACCGCCTCCTGCTTGTGAACAGGAATGTCTCTCTCTCACCTCACACTCAGCAAGTTCCAAATAACACTCATCAGTGCCCCATATCAATTTTCTTGTCTCTGAAAATGGTGACATCTTCTTTTAGCTACTTAAGCTTACAAACTTGGTGTCATTAATGGCATCATCTATTTATACCATTCAGGGCTGTTTCTTTACCTTGGCAGATAGCTCCAGCTGTTCTCCATCTTCAGTGTTGTCAACCCGGTACATGATGTGTGGGTTTGTGGGTACTGGGACACGTGGGACATCAGGGTCAGGAGTGACAGAAGTCAACTGACCAGTGTTCCCGTCAAGGGTGAGGCAAAAACTCTGCCAGTTCACCATCCAGTACACGTACCGTGTTCAGGTGCTCATGGCTTATGGAACAATTGATAGATAATTTGGGATTACTTTTCAGTAAAATTTAAGAGACTTTGGCTCCTTAAAATAGGGGGTGCATTTTATGATGTAGCTATGGACAACTTTTTCATGTGTTTCATGAGTTTCATGTGTTTCAAGTGATGAAAACATGAGAAAATGGCATTAAAAACTGCAGAAGTATAGTTGCAGTAATAAAGAGTTTGTAAAGACAGATTAGAGTTCCTCTCAATCAATTTCATATTGCAGAAATTAGTGAAAATGTATTGAAATTAATAGGTATGAAATTTAGAAACGCTAGCACAGATTATCTCATTAATCAAGATGTGTGTTTTTCTTTTACAGAAAAATAGTGGATCATGTGAATAGATTGGATGAATAAATGAATAAGGTAGTGTCTCCATTATGCCTAAATGGTTGGTTGAAAAGTGAAGCATTTTTGATAAACTTTTGGTTTAGCATTTTTAGTTGAAAACTCATCCAGTTGTTGATTAAAAAAAACAAAAAAAAAGGGTGGCTCCTGTGGCTCAAAGGAGTAGGCGCCGGCTCCATATGCTGGTTCAAACCCAACCCTGGCCAAAAACTGCAAAACAAACAAACAAACAAACAAACAAACAAAACAGTGTTTGAGAAAACTATGAGCAAAGCCACGTTTAAGATGAAACTTTTTTTTCTTTTATTAAATCATAGCTGTGTACATCAATGCAATCACGGGGTACAGTGTGGTGTTTTCATATACATTTTGAAATACTCTCATCAAACTGGTTAACGTAGCCTTCATGAAGATGAAACTTTTGAGGCATCAATGAATAAGTTTTGCAGAGGTTTCAATTCATGACTCATGTAGTATTTCAGAAATTTCAGGAACATATTACACATTACCCTAGTTATTTCCTATAAAAAACGTAAATTTCTTTAGGATTGATTTATTTTTTTTTTTGGAGGGGGTGATTGAAAGAGAGCAATGGTTTATGATACAATTTATTTTTTGGTTCAGTGCATTTGTCAAATTGAAATTTATCTCTGTCACTGGGACAGAGTACTTTTGATAGATATTCTTTGGGACAGGTTCTTTTGATAGATACTTGGATATACAGGGCACAGAGGCAAAGAAACATAGCTGGCGTCAATAACACACTCGCATCACCTTTAATTTTCCTGATTTTACACCTTCTCCTTGCTTTCATTCAAGCATCCATTTGATTAAAGAGATCACATATAGAAAAAATGGCTGTTTATGAGATCTATGAGACATTTGTTTCCTTTTAAATTTACTCTAGCTAATTCTGGTTCTTTTAATGTATCTGTCACTGGAAGGCAGGAGTTAAGGCTGTGTTTAGATTTCTGCTACAGTCTAACTCCCCTGGGAGGAATAGTGCCTGGGAAAGAAGACCAGAGACCAAGATTCTATTCCCCTTTATTGGTGGATGTATTTCATTTATTATTTTTAGAGATCCTTCTCCTGTGGACATTTTTATGTTTTTTCCAATAGGATAGAGTAAATATTATCTGGGTTTTCATCCATCATAATAGAAAGCTACTGTCATAGGAGCAACTTGTGGCTTGAGAACTGGGGCAGTGTTAAGTAAAAATCTAAGTTTATTTGGATGACAAAAACAGTAATAGGTAGGCAAGAGATACAAGAAATAGGCTCCTTTCTTTTTCTTTGGATCTCATATTCATGGATGTCTCAGAAAATGTGGACATAATTCAGTTGGTCAGTTGAACCAAAATCATTCAAACTGGTTGTCATTCAAGCAGTAAAACTAAGTTCTTCCCTTTTTAGGGGGTTGCACTAGTGTTTTTTCTATATCAAGCTTCTATGTTTTGAGAGATATAACTTTAGTAAAACAGGAATATCAGCTCTATCAAAGGAAATACAGCAACAACAAATGCTAGGTCTAAAGTACAAGTATTCTGTTTATAGGGAACTTTCTCTTTATCATTTGTTAGAAGTGGAAAGGCCAAGGCCAAGAGTGGAGAGTGGCCCACTTTGTGTTTTAAATGTAAGAAGCTAGTGAGCAAAATTATAAGCAGTGAAGGTCAAATACTGCTTGTTGTAACGGACTATACCTTAAGGTTGAAATCAGCAGATAAATAGTAGAGGAAATAGTTTTGAAACTCCGGTGGCCATTGGTATGTAGCCAGCCTGGTATCCATTCCCTCACCTTTACTTGTCCAAACATCCCAGGGTCATCCAGTCAACATATCTGGTCTCAGGGATTGGTCTTAGGATGATTTTGTGCCCTAATGGGTGGACACCTGTATTGGAGGGTCACAAGGACTCTTTCTCTTCCTTGGTTGTCTTTTTCTTTCTTCTTCCCTCCCATGTTGGGTGTGAATGAAGAATATTAAGCAGTTCTTGCTGCCGCCAACTGATTTGAAGGCCAGACTTCAGGTGAAGTTGCCACTTTAAGTGGCAGAAAGAAAACACCCTAGCTAATTCAGAACCATCTCATTTAAAGACAGGTGGCTAAACTAATTAAATTGCTTACAGCAGTGTTTTTAAACCTTTTTTGTCTACAGCGCACGTGAACCTATAGTTAAACTTCGACAGCACACTTAAATTATGTTCATCAAAAAAATATATTTAAAAAAAAAGAATATACTTACTGTGCTTGGAACTTCTTTCAAAAATAATTTAATAAATGATCTTTAAAAATTTTTACATGCACCTAAGATCCTCTCACCACATACCAGTGTGTGGCAGCTCACCTGCTGAAAATTGCTGGTTTACAAGATTTTAGTCCAAATTTTGAATGTGATATTTGTAAAATCAGTAATAATAGGACCTATCAATTTCTTACTCTGCACTAGGCTATTATCTTAGATAATTTATATTCTTTAGTTTGCTTCATCTGCAAAATTATACCATGAGTTAAATACTACCATCTCCATTTACAGTGGAGGAAACTGAGATACTGAGAAGTTGTTACTTGCACGAGACACACAGCCAGCAAGTGGCAGAGTGAGAATTCAGTCCCAAACACCATGCTTCTAACCTACTTAGCCATGATCAGACCTTGGCTGGTGGAGGCCTATTCTGAAAATCATTTAGGTATTCTTCCTGAATATCCCCAAAGCAGCCCTTTGAGGACAATTTTGCAGATGGAGGTTCTGAACATTACAGAGGTTAAAGTCTTGGTCATGGTTACATAATAAATGGGATGAAAACAGCAACAGTGGTATGGCAGGAATAATTTGTTCGTGTGAAGGCAGCTTACTCCACTGTCACTGGAGGTCAGTGGGCCCTGCTTACTGCCCTGCCTCCTCAGTGGCCCCAGGCATCCTGCCTTTCCCTCTTTGACCTTGTCATTATCAATTACCATGTTCTGGGAACCTAGATGCTGCCTTTTCTCATTAGACTCACTACATTCTAAGAGGAATGATCCTTTACATTTTCGCCATGGCCTTCTCTCACTGAGGGTCTTCTCATTTGTCATCTCATTTGGGCCTTTGACCACCCTATGAGACGGGTCGAGGAGCTCTAACTCTGGTGCTTACTTATTAGTTTGCTTTAAATTAGTTTGTGCTGATAAGTATGTTACCCTATAGGTGATTTTTGCTTCTTTCTTGCATATTGCTGAACTTGAAGCTAGACTCTAAGCTCTATAAGAGAGGAATTGATTAAGTTTTATATGTTTGACATTCCTTCCACAGTGCCCCCTCTAGGTTCATGGTATTTTCTCAAAACAAAAATAAAACAACCCCCCCCCAATGAAACTAATTAAATTGATATCTGAAATAAGGGAATAGGAAGTTTCATCTAGTAATGTGGAGCTGGAACCAGCTTTCCAGAGTCAATAGTTAAATATTCAGAAATACTGTCAGCAAGTTATTAATCTGTTGGCAGTTTGACATCTAGGACATCTAAGTTGGAATCATCATGAAAACTGTGAAATCCTGCTTATCAGAGCTATCCTGCGGTCCCTTGTCCCCAACCACCCACCACCAGAGAGACATTTTACTAGGGCACTTCCCTGTATGACATTTCCACAGGAAACGTGGCTCACGGGCAACTGCCCTTCTTTCTCCTTGTGGATTAGCTGATGGTCTTGGCTATTGTGTCGACTTAGGGGAGACAATGGAGCTGAGGTTACTATGTTTGTCTCCGTGTCTTTGCTGTACTGAGGTTCTGTACAGGGGATGACAGTTTATGTTCTCTTTAGAAAGCCAAACTTCAGAAAACTAGTCAGAGAAAACTGGGTGTGGAAGCCCAGAATGGGCGTCATCAGAGACTGGCCTCCTTCTCTGCCCGTCCTGGAGTCTTTCTACCTACCCTTGGGGAAGCAGTAACCTCATAGCTCTGCCTGTATTGGGACCTCAGAGACTGTGCCTTTGGAATGCAGGGAAAAGCATTCCTGATTCAACCTCAATCACAAAGGTTTTTTGTTATTTGCTTAACAAAAAGTCTAGAAGCAAGAGGCCCAGAGTTGTTTCACTGTCTTGGCAATGGGCTCAATAATCCCAAACTGTTTCTTGTTCCCTCTCTGATTTCCTCAGTGTGTTAATGGGTTTTTCCCTCCTGGCAACAAGAAGGCTGGATAGCTCTAAGCGGCAGGAAACTAAGATGCCACTCAAACCTTCAAGAATATCCTGGATTTGTAATATAAATGATGGAATGCCCCCTCTTTGTTCTTTTCCCTGAAGTAATAATATTACTTTCTCCTTAAATAAATGGTAAAAGTAATACAGAGGAAATGACACATCTTATGGAATATTAAATATAGCTTTATGGTAAAAATAATTTTGAGGTATTCTTGTCCAATTAGTAGGACACTCCAGTGATTCTATGTGATGAGAAATTAATTAAGGAAGCCAGAAATCCAAGACCATCATAGAAGCTGTAGGATGAACTAAAGGAGAAATGTTATAAAAACAATAAGCAAAAAGCTTTTTATTATGGTGTCCAAGGCAGTGAGATGCTATTTAAGTAGAAATGAGGACTGAATGGCTGCAATTATGGAGTATTAAAAATTCTTCACTTCAGGAAAAGAAAGTTTACAACATTATTACTTTTATGAGAAGCAGAATTAGATGAAACTACCACAGGAGACAAGATAATCTGAAATTATAGGAATTAGTGAGTGCTCCCCCTCTAAGAACTTGCTCCTTTTTTTTCTCATCAATAACACAGTATCTGGCACACCGTGTATGTTGAACGAAAAGGCACGATGATGGAGGATGGATGTAGAAACTATAGTACTAGGTGGAGACTGGTCGTGACAGGAGACTCGGGCCCAGATTATTGGAGCAGAGGTAGATTGACTTCAGACAGAATTAAGGGGCTGTTTATGTTTGGGTCCCCTCATTTGCTGCTGAGGTAACAGGGCTGGTTCCAGGATCCAGGTGAATGGACTGTGAAGGTCAGAGAGAGTCATAGGGTGGGGTCGCCACACCCACATTCCATTGTACAGCCAGTTTTCTGACTCTCTGACATCAAATATTACTTTTCCTTCCCTACTACTGGTTACAATTAAGTAATGAAAATGTTATAGTTGATTCATAAGTGGCTGATATTTGTATTTACCAGTTCAATGAAATGTTTTCTAAACCTTTTGGGGAGAAGGTGCACAGCCTTGCAATCCAAATGCAAGGCTGGATCAGAGGGCGGCTAGAACATTCATGCCAGTTGCATCATCAGCTTGAAATGCGTAGGGAAGGCAAGTTCCATGCCAAGATGGTAAGAAAATACCATCGCATAAAGTTTAGGGAATGAAGGAAGTCTTACAATCTCTCTTTAACATTTTGATTTTTTTAAAATAATGATGTGTGAGTACATATGGTATACAGTTTTTGTTGGAAATCTGTCTTCAGTAAATCAGAAATAAAAATTTCCTTCAAGGGTTGAACATCAAAATCCATTTTCATCTGAAAAAGAGAACCTACCAGCCCATTCTTAGAACACAATAGATTTTTGTCTTTTTCTGTAAAAGTCCACATTAGTCTTTGGATGCAGACTAAAGAGGAAGAAGAGGAGACTGTAAATGCAAGTAGTTTAATAAAGATCATGTTTCACCATCACAACTCTACATCCTAGCTGAGAAGTATAAATTTAGAAAAAATTGGAAGCACTAGATTTGTGAAGGAGAGCAGCTTTCTTTTAATGATTTTAATTTATGTGTTTAAACCCGAAGTCATGCTCTGTGTGTGGGTTTTCGTATTAAATGCATATGTTCAAGTTAGCACTTGGTTTTACTGAATTTTTAATCCTCCTTCTGGAGCAGCATCACCCCTTTCGTAAAGAATATGTGAATAGCCAAGGCAGTAGAATTTCATAAATATTGCTATGAGTTAAGGTTGTGCTATTTTGTATTCTCTTGATTGGTTATTGAGTCTCATAGAATCTGACACGAATAGCAAATGTCTCTCAAATATTACCTCTGACTGAATCACATATTGGATATTTTTTTAAAAAAGACAACATATGAGAAAATGAAATAATATCTATAACAGTAAGTAAAACTCAAGGACAATAACAAGTAATAATGAACTAGATGGTAATCTCTTTGAGGTCAGGATCCTTGGTTAATAATTCCTCCCTCTTTTCCCTCCTCCTCTCCCTCCTCCTCCTCCTGCTCCTTTCCTTTCTTTTATGACATTCTACACAGCAAATAGCTTTGAATATTATTATAGTTGCTCAAGAAATGGCTTTTGAATTAACAAGCGGATACATAAATCTTTTTATCCTTCCTTAAACCTGGCTCAGTAGGTTGGGTGTACTGATTGATAAGCATTTGTCGAATAAAGTTTCTGAATTATAGACTTTCTCTCTCTAAGGAGTTCAACTTTTGAGCTTAAATTAAAAGAGAAACTATCAAAATGTTTTTGAGTAAAGGTTTTAATGGATCTGCATTAACAAATAAATCATTTATAATTCAACATGATACTATGCTAAGAAATACTGGGAAAGGGGTAATTAATTCGTTCACCCAAGTAGATAGCTTTCTTATAGTTTTTATGTAATTTTTCATGTCTTAATTTTATATACAGTTAATTCTGAACATCAAGCCATTTCTACCACTTTCATGATTTTTTGACATACTTGCTTAGTACCTGTACAGCTATCAGGCAGTATTCTCTTTAATTCACTTGGTAAGAGAAAACAAACACACTAGTACTGTGAATAGAAAATCAGTATCCTCTGCTGCAAACAGAAGGTAACTATAAAAATAAATATAATGTGATGGAATTGATGTTATTAGATTTTGTCGAGCTTCTGTTTCCTGGAATAAGAGTGAGTCCGAGATAAATTTTCTTAAAAGGAAAGTTTGGAAAATATTATCAAAGTATAAAAGACAGACACTAAACTGAGCCTTGTCTCTGACAATGTTGGAGGGGTTGAGAAATAATTCAAAGGAGAATACCTTCTTTTTTTTTTTTATCAAGTATAAACTTTAACAAAGAAAACAAATCTAGAGTTGTCATAATTCCAAATCAGGAGGGTTATAATTTGCTAAAATTGGAGTACTCTGTAACTTTTATAATAAAGAAAAACTTTCTTTTCATTCCTAATTTTCTTTTAAAATACATTCAAAATTAAGAAAATAGTTTTGAGTGAAGCCTCCATTTTCCTGTGTTGAATTTTTTTAGTACTTATTGTCCGATGGGTCATATAAGCACTGTTTAGGTTTCTTATGAAGGTACCCCATTTTGAGTCAGGCTCGTATTTTCTTTATCATTGATGCTTCATCAAGAATATCATTCTAGGTAGGCCCATGAACTGATGATATGTGTGCAAATAAAGTGTACTATTAACTCTTTTGTGTCTTATGGAACTAGCTCAGTAGAGAAAAGGTCTAAGTGATCAAAATTCCAAAATAATGTAGTCATAGATAATGAGGTTTTAGTACATCAATTCTGAAGTACTTTAGCTTTTGTTTTGGACTGGTAATCTCAACATGGATAAGGATCATTTTAAGTCATACTTAAAACACAATCAGTGTGACCCTCTCAACTGAAAGAATTGATTCCTTAACAAGTAAAGTGATAGTCTGGTAATTCAGTCAAACCTCCAGTGGTGTCACTTTCATCAAAGTCAAACTGATTTTGTACAGGGATAAAAAGAAAATTTGAAATTCTAAATCATCAGTCTCCCCGTCAGTTCAAGAAAAGCTATGTGGCTCAAATCTCAACCTGGAAAATTTAAACAAGAAGGAATGCAAATGAAAAATATAATTTAGGAAGTTTTGATAAGGTAGTACCATGTTTTATGCAATGCTTCTTAGTGAGATTTTTGTTAGTCATTTCTTACACTGCTGTGTGTACAAATACATTTGAAAGACCGAGAAGTCAAAGCAGTTGACATCTCCAATGAACACTGGATACACTTTGCTCACATGATGTAGAAGGCAACCTGCAAATATATATATGGAAAGTAGTTTCATGATCAATAATTGCTGCTTTCTAATCACTTGGAACAGAGGCTGTTGCTTTCCAAATGGTGAAGGAATTTTTGAATATTTTTGTACTAATTGACTTAAAAATGACAAATTTAAATTAAATCAAGCAGAAATGCCATTATAAAACAAAAACAAGGCTAAGATAAAGGCTTTACTTTTATGTTTTATCTTTTTTTTTTTTTTTCAGTGTAACAAAGAGAAATTTCATTCAGGAAGAACAAAGAGAAAGTTTAGAGTATTTCCAAAGAGAGTTGGAAGTGGGTTCCTTTCATGAAGGGGGCAGAGTTGAGAGACACTACATGTTTTACATTTAATTGCTTATCTGAACAATAAACAATTGAAATTAAATTTCAACATAAAAACAAAAATAATTTTAAATTATTTAGAGAATAGCACACATATTTCATAAATGCATTGCAAACAATTTAATACAGGACCTGGGGCATAAGGAAAAATTTTAAGTGGTGTATTTGTTAACATGAATTGGCTTTAAAATATAGATGGCTGCATAGGAAAACTATAACCCAATTTTAGCCTAAGATATGGGGAAAGGGGAGAGGAGGGAAGGGGAGGGGAGGGGGGAAGATGGGTGGATTGGTGGGATCATGTCTATGGTTTATCCTATGGGGGTACATGCGAGTCTTTCTAAATGTAGAATATAAGTGTCTTGACACAATAACTAAGAAAATGACATTAAGGCTATGTTAACCAGTTGGATGAAAGTATTTTAAACTATAAATAGAAACAACACACTGTACCCCATGATAGTATTAATGTACACAACTATGATTTAATAAAAAAAAAAAGATGGCTGAAATTTTGGCCTTTTTCTCTTCTTTCATATCCTTGTGTCCAAGAATATCTAAGATTTTTTAAAAGAAATCTCATTATTGACCAGGTGTGTTGGCTCATGCTTATAATCCTAGCACTCTGGGAGGCTGAGGCAGATGGATTGCCTGAGCTCATGGGTTTGAGACCAGCCTGAGCAAGAGCAATATTCCATCTCTAAAAAAATAGTGGGGCATTGTGGTGGGCGCCTGTAGTCCCAGCTACTTGGGAGGCTGAGGCAAGAGAATCGCCTAAGCCCAGGAGTTGAAGGTTGCTGTGAGCTGTGTGACGACATGGCACTCTACCAAGGGCAACAAAGTGAGACTCTGTCTCCATAAAAAAAAAAAAGAAATCTCATTATTTGAATCAATCAAATATAAAGTGGAGCAACATGAGGATTATGGTTAAAATTCTATCTGTGTATCATGTTAATCTTGAAAAGATTATGTTCATCTCTGGGTAGATACTTGGGACTGCTTGAGAAATTCCAGAAGGAACCATTTACTTTCTGTACATGTATCTATCATATAACCAAATACACCTTTAAGGCCTCTAACAGAAAGATAAAATGGAGACAACTGGTAAGGACCATACCTCTCAGTCTGACTTTCTTTATTTGCTTGTATTTCTATGTTTCATTGTCTTTACGCTTCTCTAACAAAGCTAAAGAATTAATCTTGAAAAGCACTGTGGGTAATCTTCAAAATCTGGGTGCCTGTTACAATTTCACAAGGATTTGCTAAAGTGGCTCCTTTAGGTATAAATACATAGTTTATGGAAATGTAGAAGCTTAGCAATGCTGTGAGCAGTCTTTGTTAAATCTGCAGATGCTACTGGAATTTAGAAGCTTTAACTGTAGCTCTGTTGTAACAACTGCTAGAATGGGGCAGCTTTGACTTTTGAGTCCTATAATCTAGTTGAAGTTGCTTAAGCAATATCTGTGAGTATGGATTTAAGTTAAGGAGATACTTCATAACATATTTTAAGATATAGGTTCATTTGGTGTCTTTATAAAAACCATGGAAAAGCTTTTCCTAACTATGATTATATGAAAATTATCTTGGCCTTGAACTTTCAAAGAATGCAAAAAAGTTATTCTCCTTTATTAAGATGTTAATCCTTACCATATTACCCTACGGTGGTCTGAAAGAATCCACTAGTGATAAAGCATTGCTAGAAGTAAAAAATTAATAGTAAAATTAATAAAAGAAGTTATTAATATAAAGTGAAACAGAGTAATGGGAAGAATTCTCAATTTTTTACTAAGGAGTAAGATATTTTCTTATGAAAGTTGAACATTCTTTTAAGAAATAGACTAAGCATAAAAGTTATTGTATTAGTCAGGGCTTTTGAGAGAAACAGAACAAATAGGAGATACATAATGCATACATACATTTATTGTTATTGTTATTATTATTACAAAAGGTTGGCTCATGTGGTTAAGGAGGCCAGGTTCCAAGAACGGTGGCCTAAGATCCTGAGAAGCAGACCATCTCAACCTTGGTTGAGAAAGCCTTGATGGGTTAATGAGGGCCACCCACATTGAAGAGCAATCTGCTTTACTCAGTCTACCCATTCAAATGTTAATCTCATCCATAAACACCCTCACAGACATAACCAGAAAAATGTTTAATTGAATACCTGGGCACCCCAAACCCAGTCAAGTTAACATATAAAATTAACCATCACAGTTATGCTTTAATATTTATTTAAAATCATCATGGAGATTTTTAGCCCTCAAAAGTTGCTGGAACTCTCCTTCAAAGGGGGACAGAGGAAGGAATTGGGACAGGTTGAATTGATGGGGTACATTCCATGCATGGTGCATCATACATCATGTCATGGCAATACCTTGCTCTTGTGGAGAAGGTGCTCTGGAGGTAGCAAAGACCCTGCTGTCATATATACATGTAGACAGGTACAGGGCAGCATGACCAGCTTGTGGGTGGGAGTGAAGATCCTTGAAAAATAGCAAACTGGTTCCAAAGTTCCAAAGTGAGATGAATCAGCCAAGTTGTTCCAGCAGGCAAAGGGAATTCATTCATTCATTCATTCATTCAGTTAGGAAATATCTCTTGAGCACCATCTGTGAAGCTGGTACTTGTCTTGGCACTGGGGATATAGCAGTAAATGCAGCAAAGTCCCTACCC
>CAUYQV010131767.1:0-10480 GCA_963574575.1 Galagoides demidoff
AGGCACCCACCACAATGCCTGGCTATTTTTTGTTGCAGTTGTCATTGTTGTTTAGCTGGCCCGGGCTGGGTTTGAACCCGCCAGCTTAGTGTATGTGGCTGAAGCCGTAACCACTGTACTACAAGGAAGGGGCCAGGACAAAGGTTCTTGAATAAGACCTCAAAAACACAAGAAGCTTCTGAATAGCAAAGCAAATAATAAAGTGATGAGCAACCTACAGAATGCGAAAAAATATTTGCAAATGATATAAATAGCAAAAAAAATACTATTAAAAATGGGCAAAAGATCTGAATAGACATTCACAAAAGACACACAAATAGCTAACAAAATATGAAAGGTGCTCAACATCACTAATCATCAAGGAAATGAAAATCAAAACCACAATGAGACATCATCTCACCCATTAAAAAGGTTATTATCAGGAAGAAAATAAGAAATGTTGGCAAGGATGTGGAAAAAAGGAAAATGCTTGTACACTGTTGGCAGCAATGTAAGTTAGTACAGCCACTATGGAAATAGTATGGAGGTTCCCCCTCAAACTACAAACAGAAATACCAGATAATCCAGCAAACTCACTGTGGGGTATATACCCAAAAGAAAGGAAATCTGCATCTTGAAGAATTACCCAAACTCCTAGGTTTATAGTACCACTATTTATAATAGCCAAGATATGAAATCAACCTAAGTGTCCATTTACAGAAAGGATGAAGAAAATGTGGTGCATACATACATACATACATACATATATATATATAAAATAGAATATTATTTCACCATAAAAAAGAATGAAATCCTGCCATTTGCAACAACAGGAACAGAACCTAAGAACATTACGTTAAGTGAAGTAAGCCATGAACAGAAGGACAAATATCACATGCTCTCATTCTTTTCAAGCTGAAAGTTGATTTCATGAGGTAGCGAATAGAAGGTGATTATCAGAGGCTGGGATGGGTAACCAGTATGAGGAAAGGGTAGTTAATGGGTACAAAATACAGTTAGAAGGAATAAGATCTAGCGTTCAAGGCCAGGCGCAATGGCTCACGTCTGTAATCCTAGTACTCTGGGAGGCTGAGGTGGGTGGATTGCCTAAGCTCAGAAGTTCAATACCACCCTGAACAAGAGCAAGATACCGTCTCTAAAAAATTAGCCGGGTGTTGTGGCAGGCACCTGTAGTCCCAGCTACTTGGGAGGCTGAGGCAAGAAGATAACTTGAACCCAAGAGTTTGAGATTGCTGTGAGCTGTGATGCCTCAGCCCTCTGCTGAGGGAGACAATGTGAGACTCTGTCTCAAAAAAAAAAAAAAAAAGAAAGATCCAATGTTCAGTAACATAACAGGGTGACTATAGTTAACAATAATTAATGTATATACCAAAATATCTAGAAGGGAAGATTAGGAATGTCCCCAAAACAAAAACATGATAAATGTTTGAAGTGATATATCTCTCAAATACTGAGATTTGATAATTAAATCTTACATTAATCTTTGATGCATTCTTGTATCAAAGTATATGTACCCCACAAATACATAGAACTATTATGTACCCATATGAAAATCTTTTTTAAAAAGCCCACAAAATTCTTTTGTGGGAGAGTTCACTTTCAGCTCCGTCAGTTCCTCTTGTAACTTAGCCACACTGACATTTAGTTCAGATAGGTTCTGGGGTGTAACATCCAAAGCAAACTAGAAACTTTACATATAATTTAGCCTTATTAAAACAAGTTAATCTTTTCAGAAATTGTGACTTGATTTGCAGCAAATACTGCTACAAGTCTCAGTGTGGCTTATTATCTGACAGTGGAGTGACCCACCATTGATCTGCCTGAGGTGGAGAGGTTTTCTGGCATGTGTACTTTCATGCTAAAACCAGGATGGTGAAGAGCAATCGGGATGCTGTTACCCTACTTATCACTCAAATATTTGCTGAATGAAAGATGAATCTGATTCCACTGAATCTGTGACACTTCAACAATGAAAAATGGGTAGTTTCCAGTTGTCATTTACTCAATTTTCCTGTCCAATTTGAATCTCAAAAATCTGCATTTCTTTGAACAAAATCAGCAATGCTCTCATTTGTTCTTCCTCTATAATCCAAAATTCTTTATGCTCAGATGTCTGCATATAATCTACAATCAGATGACACCACATATCCCTAGCCCGATCTTATCCTTTTGAATTGTAGACACACATATTCATGCTCCTACTTGACATCTCTACTTGAATATTTAACAGCAAATGAATCATAATTGTCCAAATGATGGGTAATAATGATTTTCTCCCCTGAAACCTGCTACTCTGCAAGATTTCTTCATCTCAATTAATTGTACTCTCATGCACATAGGTTCTCAAAACAAAACTTAAAAGTCTGTTTTTCCTTCCTTTCCCTTATACCCTACATTCCATTCACCATCAAGTCCTGTTGATTCCATTACAAAAAGAAATCCTAGATCCATCTACTCTTCATCACCCCTGCTATCAGTATTTAATTCAACGAATGTTCACTGAGCGCCTAACAGTTGTAATGCAGCAATGCTAGTCCAGGAACTAACAATGCAGGGGCAAAAGAGAAAAAAGCCCTGCCCCTCAAGAAACTTATAAAAACCACTACTGTGGATTCAGACTAATAAGCTTTCTAATTGGTTTACCTGCTTCATTCCTTCTCCTCACTCCAGAACACCCAGAATATTTTCCTACAACAGCTAGAGTAATCTTCAAAAATATTCTTTCCTGTTTAAAACTTTCCAGTGGGTTCCCATCTCACTTAGAATAAAGTCTTAGCCACAGTCCTCAAAATCCCACATGTCCTTGGTCTCTGCCTGCCTCTAAAACTTCTGTGTCAGTGCTGCTCCTGCTAGAAGTCCTTTGCACATGTTAATCTTTCTGCCCGAAATATTCTTACCTGTGTTTCAGGTACCTAGACTACTTCCTCACTCGTGTCCCAGCTCAACTGTTCTATCCTCAGGGGCCTTCCCTGATCACTGCCCACCACACCAGCTGCTCTTTGTTCTATTACCTTGTCTTACTTTCTTTTTGCACTCATAATCTTTGTTTTCATGTCTACTGTCTGTTTAACCTGTTAGAATGCAAACTCCACGTGAGATGGGATTGTATCTACTACTTTAGTTCACTATTGTTACCTTGGGGATCTGGAAGGAAAGGAGAGAGGCAGAAAGGAAGACATATCTTACAGCAGCTCAGCTTATCTCTTTAACAGTTTCTACAATTACCAATTCTGATTGCCACGGACAGTCCAGAAGTCCATATTAACCTCTCTCAATATACCACAAACTAGAAGTGGTTAAATATGTAAACATAAAGAAAATTCACAATCTTAAGAACTACTTTCAATGTGTCACAAAACTAAACTATGCCACAAGATTCCAGAAGATAGTATCAAACTTTTCCTTTGAAGTAAAAACAAAACACCACACTGGGACTCCTGTCACAGAAGAAAAACGTTTCAGGTGGCAACTGAACACATCTTCTCTGCGTTTACTTCAGACTGCTTTCATTTCTTACTGGAGACAGGTGGTTAGACTCTATTTGTATCCATGTGCATTCACGGATCAGGTTTTTGCTAAAAGTTCTAAAGCAAACCACATTTGATCCTTGGGTTGCATGTTTGACTCTCCCTTATTCTCAAGAATTGAGACATGGACAAACTTCTTTGTGGGGAGTTATTATATTTCACTGCAATTTTAAAGTATATTTACTGATTTTCTAAATGTCTAATAAAGAAATAATTAACTTACACAGATTTCCAAAAAGATCAATTAATAAAAATCAATTAAAATTCATAAAAAATACTCTCTCATTCAAACAATTATTCACCAACACAATGACTGCTTTGTACAAGAAGGGGGGAACGGAAACCCTTGAACACACTTAACTTACCTCTTCAAAGCCCATTTCAAATAAACATTCAACGGCTCCTCTGACAGGCAAGAGTCTAGTAGAAAAAGTTGTGTTTCCAATCCGGATAGATCTATATTTTTCATCATTAGGGTTTCTAATAAAAAAAAAAAATCAAAAGTTTGATCATGTGTAGTAATTTATATTTTTCATAGTGCTTTTGCAATCCTTTAAACATTTCATGCTGCAGACTGGCTAAACTACTAGACGGTGGTAGAGACTCCCTCTTTAAAGAAAGAGGAAGCAGTCTGGAAAAGTACAACTTTGTGATTCTTACCTTCATACACATCTAGTACAACCTGCTTAATTTCATAGCTGATAATGCTGCCATTACGATAATTCTTGTGACATTTTTATTTTGTGTTGTTAAAGCTAGACATCTTTTTGAGTCTTTTCGGTTGTTAAAAAAAAACAAAATCCAACTTCCAAAAGATTTTGTCTACTGTGTTCTAATGAATCCTCATCATCTAGAATAATAACTGACACATGGATGGTAGCTAATAGACATTTGTGAAATGAACAAATAAAGTAATTAAAAAGCTATATAAGAACAGATCATAGTTCCTTAAAAACTTTACTTCTCACAGTATGAACTTAGGTATACCTTTATAGTCATTTGATTTTCTTTCTTCATCAATGATAGTTGATACTATAAGTTCTGCTTCAGTTCATGATATATTTTTGACACAGAATCATAATAAAAGGAAAATATAAATTTCTTCTATCATAATTAAGATTCCAAATAGTATACATAAGATGAGCAACCAGTACATTAAAAGCTTTGTGATTTTTAATAACCCTAACAAATCAGGTTTTAAAAAAAAAAATCAGAAAGAAAATACAAAGTTAAGATAATCACAGTATTATATTTCAAAGACCCTCAAAACATAGTTTAGGATGAAAAGCTTTTTTTATCTGATACCATCTGCCTTAAAGTGGTAGTGGCTTCCATAAGCACCATGTTAAGAAGGATTCGGAGGCTGTGCCTGGAGTTCATAGGATAGGTCTGCTGTCGCTATCTGTCTGGAGTAAGAAATGGGGTGTGGGCAAATGCTAGCAACTGATTTATCATCTGTGTCCTAACTATACATGTTCTCTAGATATTCTGATATAAAAACAAAACCCTCAAAAAAATATTTTAGGGCAGCACCTGTGGCTCAAAGGAGTAGGGCGCTGGCCCCATGTGCCGGAGGTGGTGGGTTCAAACCCAGGCCCGGCCAAAAACTGCAAAAAAAAAAGAAACAAAACAAAATAAAACAAAAGCAAAAGAAAATTTGCCATTTAAAAAAAATATATTTGGCTCGGCACCTGTGGTTCAAGTGGCTAAGGCACCAGCCACATACACCTAAGGTGGCGGGTTCAAATCCAGCCCGGGCCTGCCAAACAACAATGGTGGCTGCAACCAAAAAGTAGCCGGGCATTGTGGCGGGTGCCTGTGGTCCCAGCTACTTGGGAGGCAGAGGCAGGAGACTCGCTTGAGCCTAGGAGTTGGAGGTTGCTGTGAACCCACAGCACTATACCCAGGGGGTTATATAGCTTGTGGCTCTTTCTAAAAAAAAAAAAAAAAAAAAAAAAGAAAATGTAACCAACACAAAATGTTAGCTGTAATTAGCTACTGTAGTTCAAAGATGAACAAGGTATTATCTACAGAAAATTATGTCCTTAAAGTTTAGATAATGGTCCAAAATAGGTTGTCTTCAAATTTGGAATCAGGAAAAGAATTCAAAAGATACTAATCTCCCCAAACTTTATTGGAGACTATTTGATTCATTTTTTTTTTTTTTTTGAGACAAGAGTCTCACCTTATTACTCTTGGTAGAGTGCGTGGCATCATAACTCAGCAACTCTTGGGCTCAAGCGATTCTCTTGCCTCAGCCTCCCGAGTAGTTGGGACTACAGGAATCCACCACAACACCCAGCTGTTTGTTTGTTTAGCAGGCCTGGGCCAGGTTTGAACCCACTAGCTTGTGGCTGGAGCCCTAACCACTGAGTGACAGGCGCCCAGCTGATTCATTTTTTTTTTTGTAAGAAAAAGAAATTTGATAGCACTTGAGACTTCCATTAAAATTATAGTATTGGGCAGAAAAGCTGACATTAAAAGTAATCTATACCAGTAATGGCTTGACTTACATTACAATTTCATTTAGGCTGAAAGTCAATTTGATATTTAGCAAAATAATCTTTCAAAAGGGGTGACTCATGTAAACACATGAAGGTTAAAGGCATCTACATACAGAGATAGATTATTTCTGAGCACTGTTTTTGGAAGAATTCAGCTAAATTGGTAACTATGACACTTTTGGATTTCTGAAAAAAATATAATCTCTGGATTGCCATTGAAACACAGGCATAAATTCAAATTAGCTTTTTATTACTTTGTACATTTAGGTTTTCATTAAGGTGAATACTTAAACCTATACTGTAGGTTTGTATCTGTTTAAAAAGAATGAGAATGAGAATTTTCAGCCCATTTTGGCATAATATTCAGTCTCAATCATTAGTGTCTGTCTTATCTATAAAGGGTCCATATTTTACTTAAATAAAAAAAAGGCAAAAATCTTTATAATACTAAGATATTTAAGAGGACAATAAGTGAGACTCACATATTGTGAATTTTGTTTGCTGTTACCTTTTAACAAACTATTAGCATTTAAATACATGTATTCACTAATTAACAAAAATGTTCACAATAAAAACACATTACATCTGTTCACCTCATAACATACACTCTTGTCAAAGCAAATCAGAGCATAAACATTTTTCTTTGAATCATCTCTGAAATGTATTAGTTTTAGAGCAACAATCCCTTTTTTGTAAAAACAGGTAATTTATACAAATTACATTCCTAAAGTACTAGTATACTTTCATGGTTACCTAGTATATGTGCTCTAATTTTATGCTTATATATAAAATATAGTGTTTCAAAAAGAAAATTAAACACAGCCAAAAAAAGAAAGCCAAAAACAAGTATGCAAAAAACATTTTATTTATAATAGATCAATATTTTTTGACATGAAAGGCAGCCACTTTCAATTTCTCAGGAATGCCTAGAATCCACCAGTTTTCAGAAAGACCAGTCAACAATTATTTCACTGTAGATAAATGAAATAATTTCAGAATGAAATGTTTATATGCCTTGTTCTGTGGCAAGTTATTTTATAAATTTTAACGTGTGGTTAGGTAGCTTTTTCAGGGAGCCAATGTAATCCAACTGTGTTCCAAGTGTATTAAACTAGTTTATACAACATATATGAGAACTGCCTATGTGCACCAACTGTGCTCGAATGAGAATTCTCTTTATCAAAATATTCATTTTTCAAAAAGGCCTCACATTAACCCTTCAAACCAATCACCTCTTTTCTATGCCCAGCACTCTTTTATACTTCAAGTTGCATGACTGTATAGACAATTGTCAAATTCCATTGGAACTGTACACTGACTGACTTTATAGACTCCATGTAATATATATCAAACACAAGAATAGTCACAAACTTTAAGGGACAAGGTGGTAATTAACCAATAATTTAGCAAGCATCATTTTTAGTTTAGAGGGAAAAAAAGCAGCCCCCAAATATCCTTAACTTTTCAGTACTTCTTTGTGACAGACAGAATGAAAAGATAATCTCTAAAATTAAAATTATTAGAAAATATCTTAAATAAAATGTTTTACATAGATGTTAAATTTCAGATTTAAACTATATTTTCTTCTGTATTTCAATGTGGGAAAACTTTCACAATTTTTAGCTCTTCTGAGTTACATTTATTTTTGAGCGGTTATATCTACTACACAACAGTTCATAAAATTCACCTTGGTTACCTCTCCCCATGCTTATGTGCTATCTTTCTTTAGGTATGTCCATTATACGCATGCAAGTGCTGGGGAGGTTTAAATACCACTTAAAGCATGTTCAGGAGAGCTCTGAAATGTTGAAGGTTTCATCATTAACTATTTACTATAGGATTTGTAATTCAAATTCATCACAGCATCCTAAAGAAATACTGTGTGAATGGAATGTACACAATTCCTACAGAATACACAAACTGAAGTCCAAAAGGCACAGAGTAATGCTGGTGGCTCTTTCTAGTCAGTTAAGAAACAATAAAAAGTCTGCATTATTCTTTCATAATTTAAATACTTAAGTAATCTCCACTTTTATTACTTTATAACAATGACTTCAAATTTACATTATTTTAAGTACCATTGTAATAGCTTAGTGTATAATACAGATATTTGCTAATATCCCATCGAAAAATTAAAAAAAAAAAACCTCTTCACTATATATATATATATCTGTATATATATATAAAAAATTATTCTGAAACACAAGAACATAGATGGGGGGTTTGGTACAGACTATCAACTCAATTTTCTATCACCAGAGTTGTAACTCCAAAATCAACAGATATACACCAATAATCAAAAGCAGTGCAAATATCTTTGGAGGTTAGGATAAAATTATAATGCAAGAACATAAAACTGAGGAAATAAAAAAGGCAAGTACTTCAAGTACAAGGAACCAGTCTGCTTGAGGTCCATCTTAGTGTTTACTGGGGGCTTCCTTCCTGCTTCTACTTCTTTCTCTGAAACACATTGGCCAACATGGCACCTGACGTTGTCAACTGGCCCATTTTGTTCAAAAACTTGGTCTTTGTATCTTCACTCACTAAGCTTGCAGCAATTGACATTGAGCTAGGAAAGAAAATTTAAAATTCATGTAAAACAATTAAAAAAGGAAAATACCAATTTTTTTCATTTCTTCATATCATATCATTAACAAATACATGCAATTCATGTTAGGAATTGGCATAACAAAAGGAAAACTAATTATCTGTGGAGGGCAGTTTTTGCCCACATTCTAGGTTAAGAGCTTTCATGTTCATCATTTATGTTAAAAAAAAGCAGTATGTGTAGTGTTAGGAGCAAGTTTGGGACTAGACTGAATCAGTCAGTATTTGGCTTTTGCATCAAGTACAAAACTTAACTCTTAAAGTTTAAATATCACCTATTTGGATGACTATTAGGATGATTCCAAAATATTTACTGAATCACATTCTTTAACTGCCTCCCTTTCTTACCCTTACTCTCCAAAAGAGGGAATATTTAAAAAGTTGGTTTATGATACAGTCATATCAGATTCCAAGGAAGCATCATCATCAAAAAGACTATTTGAAGTCAATTTGAAAAGGTTAAAATTAGCTAAAGCTGGGATAAGTTGGGCATCAACAGGATAATAAATTCAAAGCATCAAATTACCTAAAACGTTTACATACATGAGTTTATAATGATACTTTAAAAAAAAACACCTCATTAGTCACCAGAGGGGGAATCACTTCATTATTTTGAAAACTGGTAAATAAAGAAAAAGATTTAAACATTTATCTCGCTTTTACTTGATAAACTATACCACTGGGTAACAGCAATATTGATGGGTTAAGTTTTCCTTTTCTGAAGTATTATAGAAGATGGCATAGGAATGATGGAATCAGAAGATTACATGTATATTTTGTAATCTAATGAATTAGTGGAGCTAGGAATTAACCATTGACTTGTTAATATTACCAAAAAAGCGGGGGGAGACGTAGACATTATCTGCCTTATAATAAAAACACATTTCCTTTTAGGAAGCAATCATGCTGAAACAAATAAACAAACATGCTCTCAATTTGATTAAAGTCTCTAGGATCTAGAACTAACAAATTTACAGAGATATAGAAGAACATGTTGAGTAATACAAGGGAAATGAAATCACAAATTTCAGACTGTGGGAAACTCTACAGGACAAGTGATCTAGTTTCTTCAATAAGTAAATTGTATAGAGAAAAAAGTGACAAGAAGGGAACCTTTTCTCTGCACATTGAAAGAAATTTAACTTATCAACCAACTGCAATATAGGGGACTCATCTGGATACTGACTCAAAGAAACAAACTGTAAGGAAAACAATAAATCCTTGATGACATTTACAAACAATTAGAAATTTGAACAAAGGCAGTTGATGATACAAAGGAATTGTTATTTTAGTATGATAATGTATTTCTAAAAATAACATTTATCTCTCAGAGATAGTTATCTGAGTATGGAAGGAGGAAGTCGGTGGGGATGATGTCATAAAATTGACTATGAGTTGATCATTTTTGAAGCTAAGTGATAGATACATGGGAATTCATTATATTTTCTGTTTATTTGAAATTCTCTATAAAAATACCAGCAATGATATAGATAATTTGAATACTTCTGTTATTTTATGATAGGTACACATGGATAAAGAAAGGATTCTACACATCAAAGAGGCCTGAGAGTAGGGAGGTAACAGAGAGTGTGTGTATATGTGCACAGATTGACAGGATGAAGCAATTATTCCTTAAAGAAAATGCTTTTGAGCTTTTTATGTCTAACAGAGTCCATTTAAGATTAATCACTCAAGGTTACTTCAGTAAGAATTTGTAATTTGCTCAATAACTAAGAAAATGACATGAAGGTTATGTTAACCAGTTTGATGAGAGTATTTCAAAATGTATATGAAAACAGCACACTGTACCCCATGATTGCATTAATGTACACAGTTATGCTA
>CAUYQV010131768.1:0-18735 GCA_963574575.1 Galagoides demidoff
TTACGTCTGTCTAATATACATAAATATATATGTATTTGTACTAATATATGTATATATGTGTGTATATATGTATATGTATAAATTATTTTGATTGCGATGTGATGGTTACAAAATATAAATCTAAGTTCCTTTTAACAATGATAAGAGTGACCAAAAGGCCAGCCAGTTCTCCGCCTTAAATATTTTCCTCATGGTCCATATAGATGCCACCTACTTCTAAAGTGGACTGGCCAGTCCAGAACAGATATGTGTTAAGTTATTGCTGTTACTGGAACAATGACATAGGGAAGGTCATTCAAAGCCAACTATTGAAAAAGTTACTAAAAAGTGCCAGTGGTCCCTGAAGCTTGAAAACCAGAAAAAAAAATTGACAGAGAAGAGAGAAGTAGAACCAAAAGGGAAAAAAAAGGAAAGAAAAAGAAGAAAGAGAGAGAGAGAGAGAGGGAGGGAGGGAGGGAAGGAAGGAAGGAAGGAAGGAAGGAAGGAAGGAAGACTTCTGGTTGGGCAAAAGTAGAAAATTAAGTTACCTTGACTGAGAGGTTTCTTCAAGGTTTACGTGTGAATCAGGTCTTGGCAGTTTTCCTAAATGCTCTCACTTTCTTTCTTGATTATTACTACCCTGGGAAATTCCTTCCTCTACTTAAAGATGGAAAACTTGAGTCTAGATGCTAATATGTGATATAAAGAACACGTCCTCCATGTTTGCCCTGTGGTCTGTGCTCGTACTACTGCCCCCAGGGAGCTGAGCTGTCCGAGGCAGGTTTCTTTTCCCTCCTTTTGGTTTCTAAGGCAGATGACGCCTGCCCGCCCTTTACACCACTGCTGGTGCTGAGTTTGTTGAGTGTGGCTCCCTCAAGGAGAAGACCCTGTTTCTGGGCAAAGCTGAGTAGGGCCTCTAACTTTCTGCCCTTCCCCCTGTGCTTTCACCTGCAGTCTTATTCTCCTTCTCTGAGCCTTACCTGTGGGGAAAGCTGCAGGCTGCCAGTGTGGTGTTTTAATTGCCCCAGGTGAGAAGGCAATTCAAATGTTTCCTTTAATCGGGATCAAAGCAGGATCTTCTGTAAGAACTAACTTGACTTGGGTGCTTCAAGGCCTTTCTTGTTATGGATAAGCAGAAAGCAACATTCAAACACAAAGAAAATGGGTCTGTGTCTTTCCTAAGGCTGCCAAGAAAGGGAAAAAATGGGTGGCACTATAAAGTTGCTGGGACAAAGGAGGTGTGTTTCTGACTAAGGCTTTCTTGTTGCCCTCTATATGTTTCAGAAGATGTGTAGAAGGACACAGCCAATGGCGTTGCCTCCTCCACGCTACTTAACTCTGACTATTAAAGACAATATTTTCATAGTATTTTTCCTTCCTAACAGTTCAGGAAATGGTGTTAGGATTACTCTGACAGTTACTTTTGTTCATAAGAGCTAAAGGCAGTGGCTATAAAATCAAGGGCACCCAGAAACCGAGGCTCTACTAGGGCCCTGGAGATGCAGGAAAGCACGTCTGGTACCATTTGCAGGCATTGTTAGTGAAAATCATTGTCACCAATAAATGGCTTTTGCGAGACCCAGCTTAATGGTAAAGTGGGCGTGGTATCTATTAGAATGATCTTGTGGGTATAAAGTAGATGCCCCCCACTTCTGGAGCCCTCTGACTCCCCTTCCCTGTCTAAGCTCAGGGCTCAGGCCCCCCTTATAGGCTGCAGACTCCCCGCCCACCCTCTGCACTGAGGAAGGCTGCCTGCCCCAGTTCCAGCTCCTGCCTCTCTGCTCTGGGTTCCAGCACCTCCTGTCATTGTGCTGTTCTGTTGTTCTTTTTCTTTGTGTCATAGTAGATACCACCCTGATTTCACTTCATCACCTTGAGAAGTTATTTAAGCTATTTACTCTGCAGAGTCAAGGGCAAAGGAAAAGATTAAAATGAGAACTGCAAAAATAATAAAAGTCTTGACAATGGGGTATAATAAGTGTGCGTCCTTCATGAGAGGAGAGACGGCATGCTCAAAGACAGAAAGTTAAGGCTAGAAATTCTTTCTAGTCTTTGAGTCCTCGTGCTCTCTCTCTCTCTCCTCTCTCTCCCCTCCCTCTATCCCTCCTGTCTGTCTTTCTTTCCCCCATTCCTCCATTCCTCCACCCTTCTTCTCTGAGTTCTCAGCTTCCTCATCTCCATTCCTAGCAAAGTGAAAACCCACCATTCTTTTTATTTTCTTCAAGAAAAATCTGCAACTCCTTTGCTAAACCAATTGTCACCATACTCAGAGCTTTATGTAATTTTCCAGCTGTTTCAAGGTTTTTGGGTTTTTTTTTCCTAAATACAAGCCCTGAAACTCTGAAATGAATGGGGATCTTTCCATGAAATGTGGAGGTAGAACAAACATTATGCTTTACAATAACAAAACAAGCATAGAAATAGAATGTCATCCCATTCCTATGGCAAATCTTGCTCCTAGGCACCACCGGAAAGCATGTTAGATTAAGTAAGCTACCCACTTCCTTTTGTCTTACATCATTTAAAAAACCCCATGAAGTATTGCTAAATTGATATCAGTCTGATAAAGTCCCTTACTCCATGTCCTGAGTTATGGTATGCTATATAAGTCCATACCTGAGGTATGGTATGCTATGAGGATCGCACAACTTAAAACACATTTTCTACTTGAAGGAATTAGCAACTGTGATTTAAGACAGATAATCGTTTGTCAGACCATGGGTGCGAGTCATAGTACTAATATTCTGTGAGCAGCAGTTGTTCTTTATTGGGACCCCTATTTATCTATTAAGTGGGTACATGCCACATCTTCAAGCGATATTTATAAATCACCATGTTCTGTGCGCAGGAACCCATCTGTGTGCCCCTCTCTCTGCTTTTTTCACTCATTTATGTCATCTCCTTGCTGATCATGAGTTCTAGAAAATTGTGCAAATGAAGTTTTAATTGCACCCATGATCTATGATATGAAGGGAAATGAAAGAGAGCCGGGGGAGTGTGGCAAATAACAGATGGGGGTTACCTGGTCTCCTAGTCTCAACCCCTGAACATTTCTCCAAGTCAGGTTGGAGGCATGAACAATGGACAGGGCAGGCAGGTGAAATCCATCATCCCCCTGAGCTTCACAGGCTAAAGTAATTTCAAGCTCCATTAAGTCATGATTCACCTTTGCTTGGCCATGTACATATTATTCCAACTACATACATTTGTTTCCAGGAGCTGATAGGCTTCCAAAATTGTGTGCACAAGGGCTGGACACCACATTCCAGTGATTGCGAGGGTTTTAAAGTTGTTGAAAAATATGCCACAGGCTAAGAATCATGTCAATCCTGATGTGTTAACTTTAAGAAGATGTGTGCTTATAGTACTTAATTATTTAGCTCTTGCAAGGCAAAATGTTCCTAGGTCAGATGTATTGCTGGACTTGACATTCGAAAATGTAATGCTGTGATTTTATACAATGACATCATTTGACAAGGCCAGGACTCATGTCACCCAGCCTGCCCCTGCCTGCCCTGACCACCTCCATTAATGCACCTATTACTGATATAAAGGGGACACATTTAAATGTTTCAAAAAGAAAAAGCTCCTACAGCATTCAGGAAAGATATCCCAATGTCAGGAAAGTTGACATAAAGAACAATCTGACCTCTCTTTCCTTTTTTTCTCTTTTTATTCAAAAAATAATTCTTCATTTTTGTATGAATCTGGAGCTGGATTGGACAAGAAACTACTGCTAGGTAACACTCAGCATAGACTAAAATTTTTCTTTTCCAGACTCAGTCCCTGGAGAATGTCAAAGATCCTTGGATTTAACAGTCGTAGAGATTTCCTGGTTTATTATTCTCACCTAACATTAATCCTTTGGAAGCACTTTGAATTGAGAAGATGGATAATTAGAAATATTATGGAGTACTTTATTTTAGTTATTATGTTCTCAGCTCTAGAAATTCCATTTCATTTTTTTCTCTAAAATTTCATTTATGTGAAACTATTGTGGATCTACATTATCTATTTTCTCAAATATATTAATCACAGTTAATAAAAGAAATACTGGCATAATCCAAGCATCTGTTCATCTTGATTCTTTTTTCTCTTAGTCTAGAATATCACAGTTATCCTGGGGCTTGGGCATGGTGGTTCCTGCCTGGAATCTTAGCACTCTGGGAAGCTGAGGTGTGGATTGCCTGAGCTCATGATTTTAAGACCAGCTTGAGGAAGAGTGAGACTCCATCTCTACAAAAAAATAGAAAAACTAGCTGGACATTGTGGTGGGCACCTGTAGTCCCAGCTACTTGGTAGGCCGACTCAAGAGAATAGCTTGAGCCCAGGAATTTGAGGTTGCTGTAAGCTATGATGCCAACAGAGTGAGACTCTGTCTCAAATAAATAAATAAATAAACATAAAGAATTATCTTGGGGTCTTTATTCTTTTCTTTAAAAAATTAAATGGTGAATATTTAAATTAAAAAAGTTGATTCTCTGGGTAATGAAATACTTTTCCAGAGAGGTTTAATCTTAGCCTTGACCCGCAGTTCAATTGTCTTTCTATGGTTTTATTTGAAAATATGGCCATGGCTGTAGGCCGCAGCCAATCAGTGTTTCCAATAAAGAGCCTAGGTTACCTGCACAGACCTCATTTCTTGGTAGGCACTAGCATGAATATTTGACCCTGTTATGGACACAATGTGAGCTCAGCCTCTTGGAAGCAGCTTTCTGCTTGTCTTTTTAGCACTGCAGTGAGTTTAATTTAAGAGATGGCAAATGCCTTACGGGCAAACAGAGGCTCAATTTTGACTTACATCCTATATTCCCCTTCTCTGTGGAATCATCATCTGTCAAGCCTGCGTTGCCTGGGAAGGCCTGAACGCCAATTTCTCCCAAGCATGTGAGACGTCCGGAACCTCTTCTCAGCTGACACCGCAGGCTAAGCTTTCTGCTCGGCTTCTTGGGTCCTGCCCTCCCAACAGTCACAGTGAGAAAGTGCTTCAAGGAGAAGATTTGGGGCTTCACATCAAGGACTCTTCCTTTGCTGAAAGATCTTATCTAAATCTCGACCACGTTCATAACTTTCTGACACCTTCAAACACTTTATTTTTTTCAATTTCAGCATTCCTAGTTTTTCCCAATGGCAGACTTGACTTTCTGCAAAAAAAAAAAAAAAAAATCCATCACGCTGAAAAATGAATGTTCTCTCTAGGCAATTTCAATGTTTTCTCTCATTCCATCACCAGCTTATTGACATCAACTCCTTTATTTTTATTTTCATTTATTTATGTGTTCCCTACATTTCTCTGGTTTAGTTAGAGGAACGCGCACATCTCCCAGCCTCTCCAAGGTTAATTATGGGCAGAGAGTCTTGCCATCAGTATCCCAGTCACATATGAAGAAAAAAAAGATCATTTTCTCATTCATTAAACTGTAGTCACAGCATTCGGAACTACATGTTTATTTCAGGTCCTTCAGTGGGTCTATAAGGAGCTAATTTTCATTTTGATTTTAAGGCAATAAAACCCATCCAGTAACTTTTTTCGGCCTCAGCAGAAGTTTTTCCTTAACATCTGCAAGAAGCATTTCATTGGCATCTAAAGTGGTCCTTAAACCTGGGCCTGATGAAAGGAAGGGAAATTCTGCCACGATGAACATGTGCATTTTTTCCTTCAAACTGAAACGTTTCTGGAATCTGAGAAAATGCCATTTCTGTTTTCAAGGGTTTATTTCTGATAAAGGGGTGCGGGGACAACAACCTTAAAACTATTACACAATTAGCACATGGCTAGTGAGTCACGTCACATGAAAGTTACTTTCTTTGACTATCAGTACCCATGACTTCATGAGATGAAGCAAAGTGCTGGCTTCCCATTGTGTTCAGTCAACATCCAGAGTCCATAGTGGACGCCAAGAAAGCCAGTGCAGAAATCGATCATGGTTTTTATTCAAAGACACTGTTTCCAGACGATAGTCACAATGCATTTATGGCTAAGTTAGGCTAAAGATCCAGATTTGGCCTGGAGAGCTCAGTTTCAGTACAGAAAATCTCCATATATCCCAGACCCAGCTTCCCCTATTCCAATTGCCCTCTTAAATGATCTTAGTTTACTGTATTCCCACACCTGGATCATTTCTCCAAGGGAACGAAGTAAAATGTGTTAAAATAATAAAAGCTGGAATTGAAATATAAAAGACATAATGATATCTATTTGAGTTCTGTACTTAAAGACCTTTTATTATCTAAATTAAACTGGAATCATCTATTAGTTCAGGTCTCTGTCATCACTAAAATTATAACTGGGCATTACTTTTTCTTTCTGGAGTAGATTTAGTGCTCTGGAGCGACCTGATCCGAGGGATGATTGCTTCCCTCGCTCATTCCAGCACTTTGAGAGTAATAATTCTCATTAACCCTGTCTTGAAAATGACCACAATCTTCCATTTTCACTGGTAAGAAGGATCAATACCAATTTTTTAAAATAGCTTATCAAAATTATAGATTCAAATAGGAAAATTAAAGATAGATTCAAAATGGAAAATAATACCAGAAGCAGACATAAAAAAAAAAATTCACCACAGGGTGGCACCTGTGGCTCAAAGGAGTAAGCGCCAGCCCCATATACTGGAGGTGGTGGGTTCAAACCCAGCCCTGGCCAAAAACTGCAAAAAAAAAAAAAAATTTTCACCACAGATTGCTCTGATGGAAAAAATTCACCAACATGATAAATGACCCCCCAAATTCTGGTTATCAGATTTTCAGACTCTTCCAGCCCTTTATGGATTTCTAAAGCACAGTTCCACCTCAGAGGCACCTGTGCTTTGTAATATCCCTCATTCATGAAGACTGAGGTCATTAGATGTTGTGTCTGGAGCCCATGCTCTAACTCCTGTGCCCTCTTTGCACTTGGACGCAAAGGAGCAAGCCTGGGTCCTCCTCCTGGATGGGTTCTCAGTCTCTGCCTTGCAGCTGATGTTCCAGGAAGGCTTCCCTCCACCAACCCCTCCTCCAAAGCGACGGATGGCACACTTACACCTAAAGGACCCAGGTAGCAGGTGCCATCTGCACAGGCCCATCCACTATTAGTCCTATTTCTCTTATCCCTGAACTTGAAACCTCTGCACATCTACTGACTGTGCCTGTGTTTCCATGGCAACCACATCAGAAAATCAGGGCAGGGACAAAGGATTCAGGGTCCATTTGTGTACGGTGATTTTACCTAACTCACTTAACTCACTGAAACATGGAAACACAAGTGTTTGGGTTTGCAAAGAATCAACAGCTTCTTTTCCTTTAAAAAATAAAATTGTCAGGAACTTTTCCTATTGGTCACAGGCAAATGAGTGAGTCTAGCAAATACCTTTTCAGCCAGTTTCACCACTCATTACATTAAGCCTGAGGTAGTGTGTAGGGGATAGACAAACAAAAGTACTTGAATGTATTTCAAACACAAGCATGATATGATTGTTGGGAAAGATTCAAACAACATTAAAGTGCACAGTTTAGAAAATGAACCCCTCTCTTCCCACCTCTTTTCCCACCATCCTATCCCTCCCGGCAACCATTGCTAGCATTTCAGTGCACAGACTTCCAGATCCAAATTAGTAGTTAAAACTAGAAGCATGGGGTGATAAGGTCAAAGACAGGGTCATTTGCAATGGGTCACACGGAATGCACAGAAGACATTTTCAGCAGGTTTCCCTCTATCTTTTAACTATGAATAAATTCTTCTCCCATTCCTCCATCCCATTCACATCTCTGCTAAAATATTCCTTCCACAGAAAGGAGTCTTCTAATCATCCTAACTGAAACAGCAACCCTTTCCCTCTAGTTATGGGTAATATCTACTTTTTTCTATGTTTTATATTCAAAGCATGATTATTGCCTAGAAGGTTATTACACATTTGTTCATGCATTTCTTTTATTGACCATCTTTCCTCAGTTGAACATATGTTTCGAGAGGATAGAGACTTGTCTCTTTGGGTCAGAGTTGTATCACAGTGCCACCATGCCAGCACCATCCCGCAGACTGGGACTTCAAAACATACTTATTGAGTGAATGAATAGATGGATGGATGAATAAATGAATGAATGGCAACCACCTGCAGTGTGTGTCTCTTCCATCATATCCTGTGCATACAGCAGACATTTCTAATCACTTCCAGAATTTGCTTTGCTCAGCAGTTATGAGCCCTTCTTCACCTGCTACTCCCAGAAGCTACTGAGAAGGGTTTGGAGCTTCTGCTCATTAAAAAAAAAAAAAAAAAACACCTGTTCTCCTGGTCTAACGTCTTTCACTCTGACAACTACAGAAGCTTGGCATTGATAGATAATATGCTAATAGAATCATTAAGATAATTTCCATTCACTCTCCTTGTTTTCAAAAGTGAGTCACCTTTGCCTACCTGAGATCAGGAAAGAAACAGTACAAAGGCATATGGGGCCGATAGCAGACCCTTTATCAGTTTTTGAATCTGGTTTCCCAACTTGCTTATTTCTTTTCGTTATTTTTTTTTTTCAACTGTAAATTTAGGATAAGCACAGATCTCCATAGCGTTGAGTCATGAGTATTTAATGTTAATATTTATAAAGTACTTAGCAGTCTGTTGTATCATTTCATGTTTACTGTTATTATTGTTGTGTTTTGATTGCTATTATTCTGTTTTAATGCTCAAAATTGAGGATCTGTCTTATTTCTACATCCGCATTACCTAACACATAGCTTTCCTCTGTTATTACTGTGAGCATTGACTATTACAGTTATAAGTTGTAAAGCAGTGGTTCTCAACCTTCCTAATGCCTCCTAATGCCGTGACCCTTTAATACACTTCCTCATGTTGTGGTGACCCCCAACCATAAAATTATTTTCGTTGCTACTTCATAACTGTAATTTTGCTACTGTCATGAATTATAATGTAAATATCTGATATGCAGGATGTATTTTCATTGTTACAAAGGGGTTGCAACTCACAGGTTGAGAACCACTGTGCTAAAGGAATGAATGTCAAATGCTTTGACCACAACTCACATAAAGAAATATATTTTATATCCTGAACAATACATGTGTGCACGTACACCCATGTACACACATGTAAAGCAAAATTTCTTAAATATATATTTAGCCTCAAGCCACAATGATGTTGATTATTTCCTGTCCTATTCTTGTGTATATGAATCTGTTCTATTTCATTCTAAGCTAATCTATTCTTTCTACAAAATAAATATTCATTCTAACCCAGTAACTTTACTTCACACCACTAGTATGTTGTGACCTGGAGTCTGAAAGACGCTATCTTAAAAGCAGATCTGAACTTTTAGAGAGGCAAAGCTTATTAGATGTTCACTTTTTCCACTGTCCCTACTTTTAAAAACCTTCATCGTCTTTTCTCTCTTCAATTTTATTTTTTTCCGCATGGGTTTCACATCATTGTGTTATTTTTCTATTAGCTTAGTAGTTAATCTTAAAATTATAAAAATGTTTGTAGTTTCACCTAGGCAATTTCATTCATCAAATGCCTAGCTTCTTTCTTAAATGCATTTTCTAGTTCAGCATATATTCTAATATCCAGAGTGAATTCTTACTCTTTTACATAAAAATCTCAATTTCTGGGCATAAATGAGTGGATGATTTTTTTTCAAAAAGATAAAAGAAATGGTAATTAGAATTCTCCATTAGGGAGCTGTATCAGATGTTGACTCAAATACAGTTTGTTAAAATATTCCTGAGATTAGTCAGAAAAAAATTCGTACTTGTCGGTATTATTTCTTAGTTAGGAAACATATAAAAAGACATTAAAAATTAGTCAGATATATATGGAAACCAATCTACCAAATTAATAGGATTTCGTTCTAAGTTCCAGTCCTGCACATAGGACTAAATGATTTAGGAGAGGTCTTTGAATCTTTTGCTATCTCAGAGTCATGATGTATAACGTGGACGTGCTAATTTCTACCAAACAACGTTATTGTAACAATCAGTAGAATCTTATCCACCACAGTGTAAAGAAACAGTGTATTTCAGACAAAGAATATGTTCAGATAACACCTTCCTGAGTCATCTGATTGTCTTTTTTTAAAGTTAGAGGTCCTAAAACATTTTCTTTCTGTAAAAAGTGTTTTCAAGGACTTTGTCAAGTTTTGAGCCATGCTAAGGATTTTATAAAATGAATTATTAAAGAAATTATCTGCCCTCTGAAATTGTTAGTCTTAATATTGATCCAGTCATTTTTCTAAGAAAGAAAAGACCTCGCTTTTATCTAGTTTTTGTATAAATTATCATATTATCATTAATAAAACATAATAATTAAGCAGCTTCAGAAATATATTAGTTTTTACTGTGAGGTTATTCTTTATCAAGTACAATTATCATATGGGAAAAGTTATAACAATAAGGAGACTTGTGCATTTAGCATTGGAAGGAACTTAAGCTGTATACTCCAGAACTTGGGGTCCAGGAAGAAAGCTCCACTGACGTTATTGTCTATATTCCCGCACTGCTGATGCTAAAAAACGGAATTCTACTGTGACTGTATCTTTGTAAAGGGAGACTGCATTAGGAAACCTCCATCAACATAAGGAATTTCACGTTACAACCAGATTTCCTATAACTCATTGGCTTTTATTGAAAATGCCTAACCCACTCTTACGGTTAGATGTGAAAAGGAAAAGAATATCAGAAAAAAATTGATAAAATCATAATGAGGTATTTGCAAAAGAAAGACATTTTCTTAGAGCACTTTATAAGCGATTATTTTTGGAGTGGTAGAATTCCAAGAAGATTCATTTCATGGTGAAAATTCCAGGTTAGCCATAAAGTTTGCGGGGGGTGGGAGGGTTGCTGCTAAAGGTCACAAACATAAAAACTCATAATATTCACACAAAAAACCTTTGATATGTTTCCGTCTGACAATGGCTTCTGCTTCACTTTGGTTACAGGGTCCTCTTCCAAGTGAGAAGGGGAAGTGTGGGTTAAAATTTGGGAAGATTTGCTAATATTTGTGGTACGATCCAATACTCACTGGAGGAGCTGAGAAGTTGAGGGGGATTCAGTGGAAATTTATAAGGAGGCTCTGATTAGAAGAATAATGCCCCATATCTGTCTATGTTTTCATCTTCAGAACCTATGAATGAATAGATACATTAAGTAATGAGTGGGGATGAAGGTGGCAGAAGGGATTGAGATTGCTAATCAGCCAGCATTAAACCAGGAAGATTATCCCCGAATGATCTGGGTGGTCTTAACACAATCACAATGATCAGGTAACCGATAAAGATATTTAAAGTAATGGAGTGAGCAGGAGGGGCTGAAGAATCTGGCGATGGGAGAAAGATTGAGGTGTCTTTGTAACAACCTGGATGGACCTGGATAGCATTCATCTAAGTGAAGTCTCGCAAGAATGGAAAAACAAATCCCACATGTACTCACTATTAAATTGAAGCTAATTGATCGACACTGGTGCACATAAAGTAGTGAAACTCAGCAGAAATCAAGTAAGTGGTGGGGGCCGGAGGGGATGGTACATTCACACCTAATAAGTGCAATGCACACCGTTTGGGTGAGGGGCATGTTTATAACTTTTACTCAAAGGGTGCAAAAGTGATTCATGCAAACAAAACACAGGTACCCCCTGTGATACTCTGATATAAAAAAAAGAAAAGAGAAATGATTAAAGTGCTGATTGAAGGTGTCCTAGGAGGTGCAGGATGGGGCCAGGAGCAAGGGAATGGAAATCACTTCTAGAAGCTGGAAAAGGCAAAACAAAACAAAACAAAAAGAAGAAGAAGAAGAAAGAAAAAAATGAAAGCAAAAGAAAAATTCTCCCCTGGACTTTCTAGGAATCTAAGACTCCTGGAAAAATTCTCCCCTCAACTTGGATTTGGGCCCAGAAACCTATGAACAGCTTTTTGTCAATAAGGTCTTAAGAAAAACAGTTTGCATGGTGTTCAGTGCCTGAGACTGTGGTGATTTGCTACGGCAGCACTAGAAAACTCATAAGGAGCTCGATCTACAAATCTGTGAAGATTGAATAACATTTAAAATATTTTGATTAATTTCTTTTGCTATGAAATAATCTCAATCTCTCTCTCTTTCTCTCTCTCTCCTCTCTTCCGCCCTCCCCTCACACACACACTCTTCACTCTTCAGGGAGGGCAGGGAAACTACTTTGTATAATATCACAGCAGTGATACATGACATTATGTACAGGCTGTCCCAAAAGTTACCCCTACAGTCGCCATACATAGGAAAAATGGGAAACTGTGGCTAAATGTACTTTTATAAAATATTCATCCCCAAATTTTGTTTGGGGGTACCCTGTGGTGTACCCATATTGGCTAACCAATTGTAACAAATGCACCCCATCACTGCAAGATATTAATACTAGGAGGACTCGTGGGGTGACGGGGTATATGGGAACTTCCTGTACTTTCTGCTCAGCTTTTCCATAAATTTAAAACTGCTGTAAACATGGTCTTTTTTTAAGAAAAAGAAAAGAAAGAACCCTCTCCCCTCCTGGAAAACAATAAGTAGCATATTGACAGTGGTGCACTATGGAATTAGTCAAAACAATGTAATTAAATCCTTTCAAGCTTGGCATTTCAGAAAATCCTCTGGATTTATTGGTTAGGTTCCTATTTGGCACTCAAAGCATTTCTGAGTGTTTTTTTTACAACAGCATTAGGTAGACAAACAGAGTGAAATGCACCCTTGCATTTTAGGTAATGGGGCACATTTGCATACATTAAGCACGCCCGGGATGTCAATCAAGCTATATCAGGAAATCACTGGGGATGGAAGAAGAGGAAGAGGACGCTTCTCACAGGCGTCCTCGACAGCCTGCAGATTTATCTGGTCCTAGTTTTAATTTCTGGAATTACCTTGAGCAATTAATTACTTATTTTTGGTAAAAAATGCCATGCCTCCTTTAGCTCGTTCTTACTTTGGATCTCCATTATTTTTCACATGGTGAGAAACCTGCTTGAAGTAATTGTTCCAGGATCTATTTCCAGTGAAGTATAATTTATCTGAGGCAGAGCGCTGACTGGAACACCAGCAGGAAACGCTTTTGGAGACATGCAAGGTCAGAAATAACAACATACATCAAGGAGGGAAAATCACATTCTCTACTGGGAAAATTTGGTCTTTTGCAGCACAGACAAGTGGTTCCTATCTCTAAGAGTTGACATCATCCGTGGAGTTATTTTGTTGTTTTTGTTTTCTTGCAATTATTAATTTCTGCGGGACTCTTACTCAGTAAATATAAATTTGTATGTTGCACAAATGTGCTTTCCCAGGAAAAGACATTAGTAAGACGTGGGAGCCACTGGCTGGACAAACGGTAGCTCTCAACATGCACCCCCAACATATATGCTGAGGGGGTTCTACCAACACCCTACTTCTCTCAGAAAAAAGGGTGGCATTATCTGTGAAGTTCTTTGGTTCCTGAGCTTTCATACACTTTGTTTTGAGTGACAATAAGAAAAATACTGTTTGGAGCAAGCACATTAATCCTGAAAGGACCTAAATCCATGAAGTTTGGGATGCTCAGAACTCATAAAACAAAACTAACTAAAGAGCAGAAAAGCAGAGAGGGGGAAATAAGAAAGTGGAGGAAGGAAGGGAAGGAGGAAGGAGGAAATGAGAATTCGGGGTCACAGTTTAGATAATGAATGAACATGGATTCTGTCCAAGAGAAGACCTGGGTGGAAGACTCTGGCCAGGTGCACTAGACAAATTGAAGTTGTAGTCTTTATTAGAGAATAGACCCATTTAATTCCAAGTGTGGCTTCTAAAGAAAAACAATTGCTTTCCACCAAGATCTGGTTGTTTACTCTTCTCAATGTAGACTAAGGCAGATCTCTGCATTCCTTTGAGACAAGGCAACCTGCAAATGCTTTTACAGACCTTGCCACTCCTAGGAATTAGGTGCAAGTCTAACCCACACTAAGTTCTGGCCCTGACTCTCTGTAGGGTTCATCTATTACTACTATCTACTACACTGACTCTCTGTAGGGTTCATCTATTCAGTCTTAGGCTGAACTGCCCTTCCTGCATTTCCACGGAGGTCCAGGACACCAGGTCCTCCACTTCCTACATACCTGTCTTTCATTAGGAACTTCCAATTATTTTAAAACAAATTCGTCACCAAAAAATGAGACTCAGATCCATGTGACATAGTTGTGGGGGTACCTACCAGACAAGAGGGTGGAAATGATATAAATACAAGTTGACTAGTAGACTTAATAATAATAATGAACTTAAATGACCTTTACGTATCTGAGTCAGCAAATATTTATTAAGCACAGATTATATTGCAGGTACTGCTCTGGATATGGTAATTATAGTAAAGACCAAAGCAGATAAATTCTATTTTCTTTGCAGTTCAGTACCTGAAGCAACACGAGACTGGATTTATCTACTCTACCCTCTACAAGAAGATGAGAACGGCAGTAGTCAGGATGCCACAACCACATGGAAGAGTCATCACCGGTCCCTGCTATGAACTCCTTGCCCAACACACACACACACACACACACCTCAAAAGATTTGAAAATAATTTTCTATCAGATTACTGGAGTTTTAGATAGCATAGACGGTTAGAAAGTGATCGCTCATATTTAATAAAAATCGACCACCTTTTTATAATATTCTATATTATTTTCACCATTTGTTAGACTTATAACCAAAGTATTTTCAAAACCCTGAAAATCATAGACGTGTCTCTGTTTCTTCTATGCCTGCTTGATTCATACAGGAAACAACTCTATTGACAGGGAGGAGCCGGCACCAAGTGCTGGACAACCCAGAAGCTTCTTCTTTTTTTTTTTTTTGTAGAGACAGAGTCTGACTTTATCACCCTCAGTAGAGTGCTGTCGTGTCACAGCTCACAGCAACCTCCAACTCCTGGGCTCATGTGATTCTCCTGCCTCAGTCTCCAGAGTAGCTGCGACCACAGGCACCTGCCACAACACCTGGCTATTTATTGTTGCAGTTTGGCCAGAACTGGGTTTGAACCCACCACCCTCAGTATGGGGGGGCTGGCACCCTACCCACTGAGCCACGGGTGCCGCCCCAGCAGCTTCTTATAAGAGTAGACCCTCCCCGGGAGGGAAGACTAGAAGGGGATTGTGCACCAAGGCCTGACCCAGGGGAGGCTCTCACTGTCGGCAGATGGGAGTTTCCCCCACTGCTCCAAACCACACACTCTGACACAGTGGTACAAGCACACTCCAAAACACAAATACCGTCCGGACTGCCTTTAGACATTGTGTGTGTGTGAAATAGTAACTCACAGCAAAGAATTTTAAAGGTACCATGTAAGGGTTGCAATATTTTAAAATAAATGTGTGTTTCTCCTTAACTACAACCGGTCGGTTCTAGGCAGGGTGGAAGGCTGGAACAAGGGCAAAAGTATAAAAGAAAAAGGCTACTATTATACCACTGTGTCTCCACACCTGGAGTGTGCTTATACTTGGTGTACATCCTCTCATTTTATTCTCACACATGCCGGGATCTTATTATTACTCCTTTTTTATAGATAATAGGAACGGGGCTCAGAATGGTGAGGTCTGTACGGGGCTAAGCCGGTGTTGTAGCCTTCTTGTAAGATATTTCCTTCAGACAGCGTCTTATCTGTCCCTGGTGCCTGGAGCCTTCTCGACAATCAGTTATTGGTTTACAGTAAGAAATGTGCACAGGAAATCACTTATTGGAGTCAGGATCTAAAAGGAAGAAAATACCACCTTTTGTAAAAGCCGTGTTCATGTTTAGATTTAAATGCTTTGCTTAAGAAAATTCACTTGAAATCTTTTCCCAAGCAAATACAATAACATGTATTCTCTGTTCCCTCTGAGACATTTTCCTGAGTCAATCAATGAACATCCTATGCTGAAACATAGATAAATAAATAACACTTGTGCTGCTTTGGGGTCTGGATTAAAGATTCCACGTTTAATTGGAATAATTAACTGTTTCTCCTACCCAGGTTATAAAGACAATAGGTCAAGAATCCAGGTATAGGAATTCAGAGGCACCACTTGTTTCTGTGCTTTGAATTTCAAGGAAGTGAAAATGAGAACCTGCCGCAGACATCTCACAGGGCCACGGTGCTGGATTGTAATTATCACCTCCACCCTCCCAGGCTGGCTTTGCTGTGGACGGATGACCTTTCAGATCAAAATCTCAACAGAGCATGCCAATTTCTACTTCCTATGATAGACAAAAAAAGGGTTGCAGAAGCTCTGAGCAGAAAAACGCAGTTACTGTGTTCAAAATTCTTTATTTGCCATCTGACAGCAGAAGGCAAGGACTTGGGGTGATGCAAGTCAATCCGTTTTGCTCCATCCTTGCTAAATTCGCCGAGCCATGAGCGTCCTGAACTTGGGCGCCTTTTATAGAGTTCCCGATTTTCAGGGGAAAAACAAAAAAGAGCAGCCTCAGAGACCAGAAATAACCAGAAGAAAAATCAGAAGCCAAAGATTATACTTGATTTTCCGTGGGCCAGATAGTGGTACTCAGTTTAATAGCGTGAGTTAGGATTTTATAAAACCACGACCAACCACCACAGATTTCCCAGGATTCTCATAAAACAATATTAATAACTGTGTTCCAGCCACTATATTAAGTAACCTCATTCTGACAATGAAAAAAAAAAAATGTCCTTTCGTTTCAAGTAGCTTCCTTTAGGGAGAACGCAACAATTATGAAAGTTCTGATTTATGTTCTTTGTTTAGGGAGGAAATAAATTGCCATGTGGGGATTTGGTTTCAAGAGCAGGACGAAGACACCATCATTCCATAGGACTCAGAGGGATTGAATTGGTTTCGGGAAGGGCTGAAACATCCCCCCGAGCTTCTAAATTTTAGAATCCCCTTTAATGAAAACTGTTAGCAGGTTCTTATCTAATGATCCAGCAACTAATATCTTTCCTTGTACCTAACTAGGCCAGAAAATTTTATTCTTACTATTTTAACATGATTTATCCCTACCACCCTAAGTTAATCTACCCATTAGTGTATCTTCGTCAATGTGTGAGTTACTTACAGATAACAACAATAAGATAGGCATATAACTAACATGGTATAAAGCAAAATGATTTCCTTTACATACACCATAAATAAAAGAGTATTTGTATAAAAGCAAAAGGAAAAAGAGATTTTGAGAAAAAAATGTTTTTAATTACTACCCTGATTCAGTTTGTGGCCTCAGATCAATGCTTGCAAATACTTTATTATAAAACACACACACAAAAACCCTTTATATACATTTTCGTTAAGTATAAAAAAACTTCATTTTAGACAGTTCAGAAAATAAAAAGGGCAATAAACACACCATCAATATCAATAATACCCTCACCAAGAATATCCACTTTAATTGTATATTCTTCTATATTTGTATTATTTCTTATAAATATGTATAATTCTTTATTATGCTAGAGTGTTGCAATGTGATCTATTTTCATTTTTTTTTAATTGTTGGGGATACATTGAGGGTACAAGAAACCAGGTTATGCTGATTGCATTTGTTAGGTAAAGTCCCTCTTACAATCGTGTCTTGCCCCCAAAAGGTGTGGCACACACCAAGACTCCACCCTCTCTCTCCTTCTTTCTTTCTTCTCTTCCTTTCTCCCACCCCTCCCCACCATGTCATTAATTGTCATTAATTGTCCTCATATCAAAATTGAGGACATAGGATTCATGCTTCTCCATTCTTGTGATGCTTTACTAAGAATAATGTGTTCCACTTCCATCCAGGTTAATACAAAGGCTGTAAAGTCTCCATTTTTTATGGCTGAATAGTATTCCATGGTGTACATATACTACAGCTTGTTAATCCATTCCTGGGTTGGGGGCATTTAGGCTGTTTCCACATTTTGGCAATTGTAAATTGAGCTGTGATAAACAGTCTGGTGCAAGTGTCCTTACAGTAAAAGTATTTTTTTCCTTCTGCCCAGGAATGGGATTGCAGGATCAAATGGGAGGTCTAGTTTGAGTTCTTTGAGGGTTCTCTATACTTCCTTCCAAAAAGGTCATATTATTTTGCAGTCCCACCTGCAGTGTAAAATGATCATGAGACCTGTAGAGAGAAAAACACCTGTCCAGTTCCTTCTCTCCACATCCACCCCAGCATCTTCAGTTTTTTTTTCTTTTATTAGATCATAATTGTGTACATTAATTCTATCATAGGATACAGTATGTTGCTTCCATATGCAGTTTGGAAAACTCTCATCCAACTGGCTAACAGAGCCATCATATCTTTCTCATAATTGTTGTGTTAAGACATTTATAGTCGGGGGGGCGGAGCCAAGATGGTGGACTGCAGCCAGCTTTTTACAGAAGCTCCCCTCCAGAAGGAGGCTGAAAGGACAGAAGTTTAGCTAATTAGCTGATGGTTTGGAGCAGAGCCAAGAGAGAAGATTGAGGAGCACACTTCAACCTTCCTGAGGCGAGCTGCGACCCCAAAAAGACAACTAAAAGGTACAGAATCCACCACCAACCAGACGGGAGTCCCCTCCCATGCAACAAGGGCTCGCAGTTTACTCCATGCAAACAAGCGAGCAGAGTTCAAACTTCCTCCCACTCTATCCCACGGGAGAAACCCCCTAAAAATTGGACCTCCTACCCCTGCTGGCGAGCCACTGTACCCTCCCGCCAGGCACAAAACCGGAAAACTGTATAAATCTGTATATATTCCCCACCTGTAACTTTGAACTCTGAGGAGTTCTGATTCCTGGGGTTCTCCTTGGGAAAGGTGGAGGGGTGAAGGGCTGG
>CAUYQV010131774.1:0-14216 GCA_963574575.1 Galagoides demidoff
TCACCATATGTAGGGAAATGTAAAATTGTAACTAAATGTACCTTGCTTTACAAAAGATTCATTGCACAATTTTCCAAATTTTTACAAAATATTCTTTAAGCGTTGGCCACCTCTTTCTACACACACACACACACACACACAAAGGCTTCCCTCCCATTCCCAGGGAACATGTTCCAAGATATCTATTATAATTCTCCCCATGAGTGGCAGCCCTGGGACTCCCTGGAGTAGTCCATGAACAACTTCAGCTGGGAGGAGGACAGCTGACTCCAAAAGCAGCTCTCAAACAGCTTGATACTGACTCTGTATCTTCTCACCTTGTCCTCTTAAACCAGTGAAACAAAACATCTAATCAAAATGTACGTTCTCTTTTTTTTTTTTTTTTTTTTTGTGACGGAGCCTCAAGCTATCCCCCTGGGTAGAGTGCTATGGCATCACAGCTCATAGCAACCCCCAACTCCTGGACTCAAGCGAGTCTCCTGCCTCCGCCTCCCAGGTAGCTGGGACCACAGGCGCCCACCACAACGCCCGGCTATTTTTTGGTTGCAGCCATCATTGTTGTTTGGCGGGCCCAGGCTGGGGATTCGAACCCGCCACCTTAGGTTTATGTGGCTGGCACCTTAGCCCATTGAGCCACAGGCGCCGAGCCGGTTTTATATTATTTCTACTATTTGCTCTTGTCTAAAGTATTTTTGAGGACCTTGATACTTTGGTGCTGATCAAGCCTACTGGCCTAAAATACCAAATCCTAGACAGAGAAGTGAATATTACCCCCATGGGATGGCAACAACAGGAGGGCAGAGTACACTTTCATTTCAAAATCAGGCATAGACTCAGGGAGAAAAACGAAAATAAAAACAGGTTGTCTATACTGACTCTCTCCCTAGGAGTCCCTTTATTTATTTATTTGTTTGCAGTTTTTTTGGCTGGGGCTGGGTTTGAACCCTCCATCCTCAGCATATGGGGGCAGCTTCCTACTCCTTGAGCCACAGGCACTGCCCTAGAAGTCCATTTAAAGAAAATAATAACAAAGTACAATTAAAATCTTTGGGGGCTTTGGCACCCGTAGTTCAGTGGTTAGGGTGCCAGCCACGTGCTCCAGGGCTGGCAGGTTCAAACCCAGCCCAGGCCTGCTAAACAACAATGACAACAACAACAACAACAACAACAAATAGCTGGGCCTTGTGGTGGGCGCCTGTAGTCCCAGCTACTTGGGAGGCTGAGACAAGAGAATTGCTTAAGCCCAAGAGTTTGAGGTTGCTGTGAGCTACCAAGGGCAACATAGTGAGACTCTGTCTCAAAAAAAAAAAAAACCGTGGGGGCTTTTTGGGCAGTGTTGCAGCGCAAAGAGTGAAGATCTGGATTTGAGTGTGGGAGGAACTAATAACTTAACTTCTCAGCTCCAATTTTCTCAACTCTAAATGGTGGTGGTATTCCCTTCCAGTTTCCCTCCAGCTTCTCTGAATATTCCTTTTATTTGGGTTGTAAATTCTTCTGTTTCTCTCTCCTTAGTCTTTGATAGATTGTATCTTCAGATTTGTATTTTTCTCTCCTTATACTCTCTCCTTGGAAAGTCTCACCCATTGGTGGATCTGCCCATCTGGAGTGACTCCCAGATTTATGTTGCCTGTCCTGGGCTTCTTTACACTCTTCAGACTAAACTTAAAAAACAAGTATGGATCAAGCGTCCAACCTTGACCAATCAACTGTAGCTGGGAAGGTGGAGACATATGAATGTAGCAACGACTATTAGAATCACAGAGATGAAGTGGGCAAGGAAGAAGGAGAAGCTACCAGAGAAAGTCTGCAATGGCCTGCGGGACAGACCACCACTTAAGAGTTACCAGCTGAGGACATTTCTACCCTGATACCTCCATAGATGTTTCATCATCATCTTCCCCTAAAAAGCTCTGAATCTCATCCTGTTATCCTAACCTCAATGAATGGGCTGTCATCTATCAAATCAATTAGAGACCTGAGAATCATTCTAGAATGCTCCCTTTCTATCACCAACCCATTATCTCTAATTAATCATCAAGTCTCTCTAATTCTACCTTCCAAATATTTCTCTTGTTCCTTCCAATTACTATTTTCTGAACTCAGACCCTCCTCATAGGTTGCCTGGACTATTGCAGCAGTTTCTTAGCTGACCTCTCTGCTCCACTCTCCTCATGCTAGCAGGGTCTGCCTTTGTTTTCCTGAATGAAATAGATTGTTTCTGATTATGGTAAAAAAAAAAAAATGTGATCTTTTAAAATATTAATAAATAGGCCAGGTACAGCGGCTCATGCCTATTATCTTAGCACTCTGGGAGGTCAAGGCGGATGGATTGGGAGTTTGAGACCAGCCTGTGCAAGAGTGAGACCCTGTCTCAAAAAAAAAAAAAAAAAAAAAAAATAGCCAGGCGTTGTGGCAGGGACCTATAGTCCCAAATGTTTGGGAGGCTGAGGCAAAAGAATCACTTGAGTCCAAGAGTCTGAGGTTGCTGTGAGCTATGATGCCATGGCACTCTACCCAAGGGTAAACAAAGTGAGACTCTGTCTCAAAAATAAATAAATAAAATAACATAAAATAAAATTTTAGTTAACAAAGAAAATATATTTAAAAATGTAGGTGAGCAGCACCTGTGGCTCAGTGAGTAGGGAGCCGGCCCCATATACCCAGCGTGGCAGGTTCAAACCCAACCCTGGCCAAACTGCAACAACAACAACAAAATGTAAATCTTGCCTGAAATTTTACCATCATAATTATGCTATTTTGGTGACTATTCTTTTTTGCATTTTTCTTTCTTTCTTTCTTTCTTTTTTTTTTTTTTTCGTTTGCAGTTTTTGGTAGGGGCTGGGCTTCAACTGACCACCCTCGGCATATGGGGCCAGCACCCTACTCCCTGAGATACAGGCGCCACCTTTTTTTTTTTTTTTTAGATAGAGTCTTACTTTGTTGCCCTTCGTAGATGCTGTGGCATCATAGCTCACAGCAACCTCAAACTCTTGGGCTCAATCCATTCTCTTGCCTCAGCCTCCCAAGTAGCTGGTAGCTGGGACTACAGGTGCCTGCCACAATGCCTGGCTGGTTTTTTTTTGTTTTTTTTTTTTTAGAGATAGAGTCTTGCACTTGCTCAGGTTGGTCTCAAACCTGTGAGCTGAGGCAATCCACCCAACCTCTGCCTTCCCAAGTGCTAAGATTACAGGCAAAAGGCACCTCTTCCAGCCTGATTTCTCTCTTCGTAAAAGGACACCAGTCATCTTGGATTAAAGGCCTTCTCCTCCAGTGTTGCCTCCTTGGTCACTGAAGGTCACTAATTACACCTTCAGTGACCTTATTTCTAAATAAGGTCACATTCTGAGGACTGGGGGTTAGGACTTCAACGTGTCTTCTGCGGGAAGGGGACACATCTCAACCCATAAACTCATGTGTTGGCAAAATCTGATTTGACAAGACATGAGGAATTTATAGAGCCATCTATAAAGTCTATTTATAGTCTTTATTTAACCCACTTAGAATGAAGATTAATCTATTTTCATTGCAGATGTGCCAGAATATTTGATTACGCCCTCCCCAGGGCCCACTGGGGGAATTAATAATATGCAGTGTGCGTAGCACATTATCTTTCTGAAAATCGAACAATTCTAAATTTCAAAACTCACCTACAATAGTGATCTTAGACTCATACAAGAGGACCCCACCCTTTGGAGGGCCCTGTTTTCCCCTTCTTTTAGATGGCCCTTGGCCATTAGGTGAGGAATCTGGGAGACAAAATGATGGGCCCCTCATCACCTGAGTAGCCCCCAACTCTAGACCATGTCCCAGCTTCCTGAGATGCTGGAATGTGCAGCCCAAATGGCCCAGAGCCTCTTTAATAGGAAAGAGGAGAGTGCCAGTGCTGTATGTACTCTTAAGCCCAAGACATAACCAGAGGGCAGCAATTTGCAGCAGGTATGAATGGAGGCTAATTGTGCAAACTAAGATGTCCACACGTGTGCTGGTGAGGCCCCTCAAGGTAAGAGAATGTGTGCAAAGAGAAAGAGGATAGATGGATGTAGCTATCCAGACTTGTACATATAACCCTAACTATATCTGTCCAGGTACGATAGATGGTAAGACACAGTTCTTATTTAACAGCTTGTCAGCTTGATTTATACATCTTAAATATATTAGGTGTGGGCAGGTGGGCATCCATTTGTACTCTTGCCTCAGGCCCTGCAAATGAGTCTGTACATTAGCACCAGAGGGTTTAGAGAGGGACTGAGGACCTGTGCTGTGAGAGAAAGGAAAACGAACAGCACAGTTCCAGGCCTGGCCCTTAGTAGGTACTCAGTAATGGACTACGGAACTGCACTAGGGATAATGACTAGCTCCCAGGTTATTGGGAAGATCGAAGGATGCCTCCTGTGAAAGTGCTCTGTGAATCCTGATGGGCTGCACAGAAGAGGAGGGAGAGGAGGACCATGGAAAGACAGGCCCTGGAGCAGGGGAGGGGCGGGGAGTGGTGGGAGTAGAACTAAAATACATGAACTAGGAAAGATGTCAAATGTTATCTGACAAAAGATCAGGGGATGTTAGCAGCTGTGTTAATTAGGAATCCTGCTGAAACACCAGAAACCAACTCACAGTAGCTTAAATTAAATAGGTGGAATCAGGGCAGCACCTGTGGCTCATTGAGTAGGGCACCGGCCCCATATACCAAGGGTGGTGGGTTCAAACCTGGCCCCAGCCAACCTGCAATTAAAAAAAAAAAAAAGGTGGAATTGATGAAAGAAGCCAGAGCGCACTATCCAGGTCTCCTCACTCAGTTGCAACCAGGAACAGGGAAACCGGGCAGTATTTTCTCTCTACCTCCCATCTCTGTTTCTTTTTTCTTTAGGTCTGATGCATTTTTCTTTCTCTGCAGACCATCCCCTCCTGCCCCTACTCCCAATCTAAATAGAGGAATATAACACTCCAGATTCAGCCACTCAGAATTTTTTTTCAGTCTGTGATATAAATTTTATTTTGTTTTATTTTATTTTATTTTATTTTGAGACAGAGTCTCACTTTGTCACCCTGGGTAGAGTGCTATGGCTTCCTAGCTCAGTAGCAACCTCAAACCCCTGGGCTCAAGCAATCCTCTTGCCTCAGCCTCCCAAGTAGCTGGGATTGCAGGCACCTGCCACAACACCCAGCTAGTTTTTCTATTTTTAGTAGAGGAGGGGTCTAGCTCTTGCTCAGGCTGGTCTCAAACTCCTGAGCTCAGGCAATCCACCTGCTTCAGCCTCCCACAATGCTAGAATTATAGACGCGAGCCACCATGCCTGGCCTATGTGTTATAAATTTTAGAAGAAGGAATTCTGTCCCCAGTTAATTCAACTGGAACCATAGGAACAGAGCCCTGTGATCAAAATGCTGACACCATGGGAGTGGAAAGCAGTTAAAAGAGAGCCATTGTGACTTGGGTACGTCCACTGCAATCCATCTTCTGGTTTCCTGGCACATGCTTCCTCCCAGACTTACAAAAGGTGTCTCTGCCTGAGATTTTCTAGCAGTGAGTTTGGTGTCCCTCAACATCGTGTGGGGGCACTTACAGCACAGGAAGAGATCTCTCCAAAAAAAACTTTCTCACAAAGTCCCTCCCTTGCATGCTCTGGGCCCCATTTTCAAAATCAGGTTCAAGTGTCATGTAACAGATTCTTAAGGCTGTGTCTTTTGAAGATTTGCACATAGTGACTTTGCATATAGTTATTTTATATCTAATGTGATGCTTAGTAGAAATTTCAAATTTTTTTTTTTTTTTTTTTTGCAGTTTTAGGCTGGGGCTGGGTTTGAACCCGCCACCTCCAATATATGGGACAGGCACCACCCAGAAATTTCAATTTTAATATCCTTTCAAAATTGTATAGGATGAATAGATAGATACAAAGAACAGAATGTATTCTTCTATATGTTCATATATTTGATGGTGTATATGCATATAGGCGTTATTATATATTAGGCAAGGTACTGAGTTGTAACTCAAACCAGGTTAAGTAAAATAGGGATAGACTTAATTTTCTGACATAACTGATATGTCCAGGGAGCCTCAAGTACTACTGATTTCAGGAATTCAAAGACATCATTAGTTTGCTCTTAATGGTTCTATGTCCTTCCTTCCCTTCATTCTCAGCTCTCCTTTCCTTTGGCTTCAGACAGCTCCAGGCTCATGTCATCCTTTCTGTACAAATCTTAGATAAAAAGGCCATCTTTCCTTTCAGTCAGATGGAGTATTATGATCAGCTAGCCTGGATCACTTGCCCACCTCTGCACCCTTCTGGTTTGGGGGGTGAGGAAAGAGGAGGAGGAATAAAGAATTTTACTTTATGTATTTGTGTATGTGTTATTTCTGTGAGAAAAAGTTTATCTAAAAAATTTAACGTTAAATAAATAATAGTACATCCACACCAAAATCTATACATATCAGTTAAGACAGAGCATAGCTGTCTATAAGTATAGCTACTCGTGTCTGTAATCCCAGCATTTTGGGAGAGTGAAGCAGGATTGCTTGAGGTCAGGAGTTCAAGACTAGCCTGAGCAAGAGTGAGACACCCACCCACCCACCCCTGCCGCTCCTGTCTCTAAAAAATTAGAAAAATTAGCCAGGAATGGTGGCAGGCACCTGTAGTCCCAGCTACTCTGGAGGTTGAGGCAGAAGGATTACTTGAGCTTAGGAGTTTGAGGTTCTTCCAGAAGGTAGCATGATACTGCATTCTAGCCCGTGTGACACAGAGAAACTCTATCTTAGGCTGAGGCAGATGAACTGCTTGAGCTCAGGAGTGCCAGACCCCATCTCTAAAACATAGCCAGGTGTTGTGACGAGCACCTGTAACCCCAGCTACTTGGGAGGCTGAGGCAACAGGATCTCTTGAGCCCAAGAATATGAGGTTGCTGTGAGCTATGATGCCACATACTCAACGGAGGATGACAAAGTGAGACTCTGTCAAAAAAAAAAAAAAAAAAAAACAAGGAAAGAGCAAGGTTGTTATTTATTTCTATAGGAAAGTATTTTCAGGATATTATTAAATATAAAACAATTTGCAAAATAGAAGATACCATATCATATTTTTGTATTATTTTTATAATTAAAAGGTCTTTTTGGAGAGATGGAGTCACACTATTCTATGCAGACTGTTCTTAAGCTCCGGGCCTCCAGCAATTTTCTCTCTTCAGTCTCCCAAAGTGGTGGAACCATAGGCATGAGCCACTGAACCTGGCCAAGAGAGGATGTTAAGTGTGGTTGAAAATTCACCAAAAATATCCAGAAAGGCATACAAAAAATGAATAATGATAGCCTCTGAGGAGTAAGAGGAGGAACAGAGAATGTCCAAATTACTTTTTACTCTTCTGCACCTTTCTGTTTAGGGGGGATTTCTTTGACATTTTGGTATGAAAAAATTTAAACATACAGAAAAGTTGAGAGTTGTTCCGTCGACAATTTATAATGCTTGCATTGTCTTATATCTATCCATCCCACTACCATCACCTTGTGCATTTCAAAGTAAATTGCAGATATCGGTACATGTGTCCCTAAATACTTAGCATGCATACCATTAACTGCCTCCTTGGCCTTTTTTTAATTTAAATTTTTTTTTGAGATTTGCCAAAAAGCCCATATACAGAGATCTAGCATTCTGTATATACATTTCTCCCAAAGGCAATATCTTGCAACATCATAGGAAAATATCACAGTCAAATACTGACACGGGTACAAGACACAAAACATTTTCATCACCACAAAGATCTCTCATATTGGGCGGCGCCTGTGACTCAAAGGAGTGGGGTGCTGGCCCCATATGCAGCTGGTGGCGGGTTCAAGCCTGCCCCGGCCAAAACTGCAAAAAAAAAAAAAAAAACCTCTTACAGTTTCATAGCTATACCTGTTTCCTTCCTGACCCCTGTTCCCTGCTTAACCCCTCAAAACTACTAATCTGTTCTCCATTTCTATAACTTTGTTCTCTCAAGAATATATTGTAGTGGAATCATAAAGTGGAATATTCTCAAGAATATTTTGTAGTGGAATCGTAAAGTATACCTTTTAGGATTGGTTTTTTTCTTCTTCCTAATGCTGCTACCCTTTAATACAGTCCCTCATGATGTGGTGACCCCAACCATAAAATTATTTCTGTTGCTACTTCATAACTGTAATTTTGCTACTGTTATGAATCGGACTGTAAATATCTGATATGCAGCATATATTTAGGTGACTCCTGTGAAAGGGTCATTTGACCCCCAAAGAGGTCGTGACCCACAGGTTGAGAACCGCTGATCTAGTTGGTTGCATGTAGAAATAATTCATTCCTTTTTATTGTTGAATAGTATTCCATGGTATTGATGTGCCACGGGTTAGTTAACCATTTAACCACTGAAGGACACTTGTGTTGTTTCCAGTTTGGGGCTATTATAAATAAACCTGCCATAAACACTCAAACACAGGGTTTTTGTATGAGCATAAGTTTTTATTTCTCTGGGATATACGCCCAAGAGTCCAACTGCTGGGTCATATGGTACAGTTCCACGTTTAGTTTTTTAAGTAACTGACAAACTGTTTTTCAAGTGGCTTAGGGCTTTTATGTTTCCATTAGCAATGTATGAGAGATCCGTTTTTCCACATCCTCAACAGCATTGTGTATTGTCACTTTTTTTTCTTTTTGTGAGACAGAGTCTCACTTTGTCACCCTTGGTAGAATGCTGTGGCATCATAGCTCACAGCAACCTCAAATTCATGGGCTCAAGCAATTCTCTTGACTCAGACTCTTGAGTAGCTGGGACTACAAGCGCCCACCACAATGCCCGGCTATTTGTTTTTTTAGAGACAGAGTCTTGCATTTGCTCAGGCTGGTCTAGAACCTGTGAACTGAGGCAATCCACCTGCCTCAGCCTCCCAGAGTGCTGAGATTACAGGCATGAGCCACCGCAGACAGCTGACATTGTCACTTTTCACAATTTTAGGGTCTGATAGGTGTATGGGACTATCTTGCTATGTGTTTATTTTGTATTTTCCTAATGGCTAATGATGTTGACTATCTTTCATGTGCTTACTTGTCATCTGTATAGCCACTTATGTGAAATGTCTTTTGCCCATTTTCTAATTGGATTATTTGTTTTTTCTGTTGCATTTTTAGAGTTCTCTATATACACGTATTCTATATGCTAGCTCTTTGTTGAATATGTGGTTTGCAAATATCATCCCCTACTCTTGTAGCTTGTCCTTTTCTCTCTTAACAGTCTTTTATAAAACAAAAGTTTTTAATTTTGATGATGCCAGATTTATCAATTTTTCCTTTTACATATTGTACTTTTATGTCAAGTTTAAGAACCTCTTGCTTAGTCCTGGATCATGAAGATTTTCTTCTTTTATTTTATAGAAGTTTTATAATCATACACATTACATTTAAGTCTGTGGTCCATTTTGAATTAATTTGTGTATAAGGCATGAGACTTAGATAGAGGTCAACTTTTTTACCTATGAATGTCTTCTTGCTCCAGCAACATTTACTCAATTTCTCCATAGAATTGCTTTTGTAATAAAACAAAGAAACAAAAATTCCTTTTGCACCCCTGTCAAAAATCAAGTAGATTTTTAAAAATATTTGTGTAGGCCTATTTTGGGGTATATTATTGATCTACAAGTCTATTCCTAAATATTGCATAGTCATGATACTGTAGCTACATAATAGGTCTTGAAATGGAGTAGATTGATTTCTCCCATTTTATTGTTCTTCTTCAAAATTGTTTAGCTATTCTAGTTCCTTTGCCTTTGCATATAAATTTTAGAATAATCTTGTCTATAACTATAAAACAAATTTCTGGGATAATAATTAATAATAATTGTATTAAACATGTATATGAATTTGGGGAGATTTCACATTTTTACCACGTGGAGTCTTTCAATCCATGAACATAGTATGTCTTTACATTTACTGGCATTTTTAAAAAATTTCTTTCATTATTGTTGTGTAGTTTGCAGTTTACAAGTCTTGTTCATGTTTTGTTAGACTTACACATAAATTTTTTTGTGTAATATGTCATTGTAAATGACATATTTTAAATTTTGGTGTTCATGTGTTCTTTGCTAGTATATAGAAATACAGCTGATTTTTGTGTCCCTCTCTTGTATCCTGTGACATTATCAAATTCACTTACTGTTTCTAAGAGGGTTTTGTTTTTGTAGATTCCTCCAGACTCTCTATATAGATAATCATATCATCTGAAAATAGAGGCAGTTTTGCTTCTTCATTTCCAATTTGTTTGCCTTTTATCTCTTTTTCTCATGTTATGCATTGGCTAGAGCTACCAGCACTATGATGAATAAAAGTTGTGCCTGCTGGGTGTGGTGGCTCATACCTGTAATCCTAGCACTCTGGGAGGCTGAGGCAGGTGGATTGCGTCAGCTCACAGGTTCAAGACCAGCCTAAGTTAGAGTGAGACCCCATCTCTAAAAATAGCTAGGTGTGTGGCAGGTGCTTGTATTCCCAGCTGCTCAGGAGGCTGAGGCAAGAGAATTGCTTCAGCACAAGAGTCTGAGGTTGCTGTGAGCTATGACAGCACTGCACTCTACCCAGAGTAACAAAGTGAGACTCTGTCTCAGAAAAAAAAAAAAAGTGGTGCCTTATTCCTAATATTAGTGGCAAAGATTTAGTCTTATACCATTAAGAATGTCAGTGGTTTTTTGGTAGGTGCTCTTTGTCAAGTTGAAAATGTTCTGCTTTATTGTCATTTTTCTGAAAGGTTTTTAAAAAAAGTTATTAAATGGGTGCTGAATTTTATCGAATACTTTTTCTACATCAGTTGATATAATCACACATTTTTCTCTCTTCACAGTCTCTCTATAGCACTAAAGAGGTCCGGACTAGAAAAGGGAGATTCAGATCTGCTTTTGGTCTCTTGATGTTTTACTTCTCTAGAATCTGGGTTCTATCTAGGAATCAAGTTAAATTGCACAGTGGTCCAACAATGGTCCCATCATCCTTTAACCATTTCTACTGTCCAAATCCAAGCCCTCTTGATTTTCATGGGGTCTATAGATATTATAGAGGCTTTCACAGAGCCACTTTTGTGCTGACACACAGGGTGCTGAAGACTCAGGCCTTCCCTCTTCAGTGGATTTCATCTTTAACCAGCACACCAAAACAAAGAAGAAGAGAAAATCAGGCTTTCCTCTTTATACTGTTAATATGGTGGATTATGTAAATTGATTTCTTAAAATTGAATCAGCTTTACATCTCTGAAATAAACCTCACTTGGTGGCTCGGCGCCTGTGGCTCAATCGGCTAAGGCGCCAGCCACGTACACCTAAGGTGGCGGGTTCGATTCCCCAGCCGGGCCGCCAAACAACAATGACGGCTGCAACCAAAAAATGGCCGGGCATTGTGGCGGGTGCCTGTGGTCCCAGCTACTTGGGAGGCAGAAGCAGGAGACTCACTTGAGCCCAGGAGTTGGAGGTTGCTATGAGCTGTGACGCCATGGCACTCTACCCAGGGGGATAGCTTGAGGCTCCGTCTCAAAATAAATAAATAAATAAAAATAAATAAACCTCACTTGGTCATGGTGTATAATTCTTTTTATTTTGCTGAATTCCATATGCTAGTATTTTGTTAAAGATGTCTATATTTATGAGGAATATTGGTCTGTAATTTTCTTTTTTAATTTTTAAAAAATTTTTGAGACAGAGTCTCAAGCTGTCACCCTAGGTAGAGTTCGTGGCCCATAGCCCACAGCAATCCCAAACTCCTGGGCCTAAGCAATTCTCCCTGCCTCAGCCTCCCAAGCAGCTGGGACCACAGGCACCCACTACAACACTTGGCCATTTTTGTTGTTGCAGTTGTCATTGTTGTTTTAGCTGGCCCAGGCTGGGCTTGAATCCACCAGCCCTGTTGTATGTGGCTGGTACCCCACCCACTGAGCCTCTGGTGGGTCTGTAATTTTCTTTTTTTGTACTGTCTTCATTTGGTTTTGGAGTCAGGGTAATACTAACTTTATAAAATTAACTGGAAAGTAATCTCTTTATTCTGTTTTCCAGAAGAGATTGTGTAGAATCTCTTTCTTTCTTTCTTTCTTTTCTTGCTTTTTTTTTTTTGTATCAAGTTTTGCTTTTGTTTTTGTTTTGTTTTTTTTGCCGTTTTGGCCAGGGCCAGGCTTGAACCTACCCCCCCAACCCTGTATATGGAGTCAGCGCCCTACTCTTTGAGGCATAGGCATCACCCTTCTTTTTGAGACAGAGTTTCAAGCTGTCACCCTAGGTAGAGTGCCATGGTGTCACAGCTCACAGCTACCTCCAGCTCTTGGGCTTAAGCAATTCTCTTGCCTCAGCCTCCCAAGTAGCTGGGATTACAGGTGCCCACCACAATGCCCAGCTATTTTTTGGTTATAGTTGTCATTGTTGTCTGGTGGGCCCCAGGCTGGATTTGATCCCGCCAACTCTGGTGTATGTGGCTGGCGCCTTGGCCTTTTGAGCCACAGGCACTGAGCCGATTGTGTAGAATTTAATTCTTCTTTGAATGTTTTGTAGAATTTTCCAGTGAAACCATCTGGATCTGGAACTACTGGGAAGAAGGAGAATGGTTTTCATTACAAATTTAATTTTCTTAATAATTTTAAGGCTATTCAAATTATCTACTTCATACTGGATGAATTGTAGTAGTTTGTCTGTGGGGGGGGAATTGGTTCATTTCATTTAAGTTGCCAAATTTATAAATGGAGAGTTGTTTATAGGATATTGGTTTCCTATGGTTGCTGTAACAAATTAACACAACTAAATGGTTTAAAACAGCAAAAATCTGTTCTCTCACAGTTCTGGAGTCCAGAAGTTCAAAAGCAGTACCTATGCACAAAACTTAAAGTGTTGACAGGACCATATATGATCTCCAGAGGCAAGGGATAATCCATTTCTTGCCTTTTCAAGCTTCTGGTGGCAACCAACATTCTTTGGCTTATGGCCACATTACTTCAGTCTCTGCCTCCATAGTCTCATTGCCTTCTCCTCTTCTGGTTATGTTGAGGACACTTCTGATTGTACTTAGAGCCTACTAGGATAACCCTCATCTCAATGATTACTTAATCACACTTGCAAAGACTATTTTTCCAAGTAAGGTAATATTTACAGGTTCAAGGGATTAGGACTTAGCATCTTTTTTTTTTTTTGTCATTTTCTCAGTTATTGTTTTAAAACATTCTGATTCTACTCACTTGTACCCCTGTAAGATAAACCTCAAAAATGGTCCCTCCAATCCCCCTCCCTCCACACAAGTCAGCAATTTAACACGGGGAATCTGTTCACCTTCTGAGCACATTTAACTCTAATGCTACTATCTCTGTGGTTAGGAAAGCTGCCCAATCCCTGCTGCAGGAGGTCTGCCATCTGCCAGATATTTCCTCTGACTCAGATCATTCCTCTTCCTAATTTGTCCTGAAGGATTTGAATGGTAGAGCTCAGATGCGATGAGCAAGACTTTAGAGGTGGGCAGATAATGTTTTTTCTATTCTCACAGTGTTGAGTGTATGGAATTCCACAGCACTGAATGCGCTTGCCTAAGGAAGATACAGTTAGATCAAGCTGAGCATCTGCAGTCTCTGATTAAGTCACACGTTTTCTCTCCTCTCTCTCTTGTCACTCAGAGAAAGAACTTGTGTCCTGGAGATGAGCTAATGATTTAAAAACTTTTGCTATGGGAAGTTCCTGGAAATGAGGGTGTGGTGACATTTATTTTAAAAGGTAGCTGCAGTTTGAAAGGTTACTTCTTAAGCAAACAATATTGTTAGGAAAAGAACATCTCCTCCATTGTTCCCGTTTTCTTCTGCAAGGTCAACAGTTGAGGATAGCCAACAGGAAAAGAAAATAGACTCAGAGCAGTTAAATTGCTCAGTAAAGTACTGTAACTGGAAATTTATGCTGGCAAACTGACAGACAAAGGGTCTGGTGGGAACTAGTATAGTGAGGGATTTTCTTAAAAAGAGCATTCCTGGCTCGGCGCCTGTGGCTCAATCAGCTAAGGCACCAGCCACGTACACCTAAGGTGGCGGGTTCGAATCCCCAGCCCGGGTCCACCAAACAACAATGATGGCTGCAAAACCAAAAAAAAAATGGCCGGGTGTTGTGGCGGGCACCTGTGGTCCCAGCTACTTGGGAGGCGGAGGCAGGAGACTCGCTTGAGCCCAGGAGTTGGAGGTTGCTATGAGCTGTGATGCCATGGCACTCTACCCAGGGGGAT
>CAUYQV010131776.1:0-13694 GCA_963574575.1 Galagoides demidoff
TAACTGAATTGAACTGTGTTTTTCTCACATGTAGACCTGCTCTTGTTCATCTATTAGTTTTAAATTAGTATTGAGTAAGGCGGTGCCTGTGGCTCAATGGGCAGGGCACCGGTCCCATATACCTAGGGTGGTGAGTTTAAATCCGGCCCCAGCCAAACAGCAAAAAAATAAAAATAAAAAAAAATAAAAATAGCTGGGTATTGTAGCAGGCGCCTATAGTCCCAGCTACTCAGGAGGCTGAGACAAAAGAATCACCTAAGCCCAGGAGTTGGAGGTTGCTGTGAGCTGTGACGCCACAGCACTCTACCAAGGGTAACAAAGTAAGACTCTGTCTCTTAAAAAAAAAAAATTCTCTTGAGTACATGGGGTGTTTGCTTTTCCATTTGTGAGACACTTTACTAAGAACTCCATCTAGGCAAATACAAAAGATGTAAAGTCCCCATCTTTTTATGGCTGAAGAGTATTCCATGGGATACATATACCACAGTTTACTAATCCATCAAGTAGGGAGGAGGGGGCTCAGTAAGCTCCCACTTGTCGGGCACAATGTCAGGGTGCACAGCATACTCCCTGGGTGAAGGGCTCAACTACAACTGGCATACCACCAAACACAGGCAAACAATGTAACGCAATCATATGTACCTCATATTAATCCAAAACTTTTAAGAAACACACAAAAAGAAAAAGAAAATAATGAAAGAGGCAGCCCAGTGCTTGGGAAGCAGATTTCTGAGTAGCTCTGCCTCCCGCTGACCCTGCCTTGGTCAGATGACACATCAGCCCCTATGGTCCTGGTCCGGTCTGTAACTATTGGCATTTTTTACCTTGCACTTGACTCCTGGTTCACAGATCTCCTTTAAGGACTCATATTTCTAATTTCTTATCTACCCCCCAGAAAAATAAGTCCTCAAGCTGAGCCCCATCCCTTTCCCTCAACCTCCCACTTGGCTCCAGCAGCTCTGACAGCAGTGCAGCTGAGCACTCTTACAGGGCTCTTTATCCCTCACATGTAGCTGGACTTCGGGGCCATTACAGGAGTTCAAGAAATAGAAGAGAAAAAAAAGAAAAAGGGTTTTTATTCATCTTTTTAAAATTATCCACTCTTTAGTTTTTAAGTGTAAACAGATACTAAGCTTCGAAAACTCTACTTGTAAACCACAGAGAACAAAAATGAATCTTAAAGTTTAGCATTTCTACCCAGCCAGGAAGAACCTCTATATTAGCCAAACAGAACCTTAGGGCTCCATTCATGTTAATTGTTTTCTTCAATCCAATAAATATTTATAGAGCTCTGTGGACGGCTCTCCGGTGCATAGCATGGGGGTGCAAAGATGTGCTCCCTGTTTTCAAGAGCTCATAATACAGTAAAAAGTATTCTTTCTAAGAATCAAAGTAACTAACCAAATAAGACTTTAATTTGTGGTAACTTTCATGCACTAAAGCTCATATTTTGGAAAGTATTCTATGGAGAGCTATAAAATATATCCTGAGAAACAATGTATTCAGTATTGTGGCTCACTCTTTCTTTCTCTTTCTTTCTTTTTTTTTGAGAGAGTCTCACTCTGTTGGCCTGGGTAGAGTGCCGTGGTGTCATAGTTCACACCAATCTCAAACTCCTGCGCTCAAGGAATCCCCTGCCTCAGTCTCCTGAGTAGCTGGAGTAGCCGGAAATATACATAAAATGTGCATAATAAGAGCATCTGCCTCACAGCTGTACTGCTACCACAGCATGTAAACACTCAGCTCATACTTACAACAGAGTGTAAGTATAACTATAACTACTAATGTTCTGTCCTAACACAGATTAGGCTGATCTATTCTCTTACTGGAACTTATTATAGGCACTTCTTGATGATTCTTATTATTATTGATTATGGTGGATAACAGAGCACTTAGAGCAGTGGTTCTCAACCTTCCTAATGCCTCCTAATGACACGACCCTTTAATACAGTTCCTCATATTGTAGTGACCCCCCAACCATAAAATTACTTTCGTTGCTACTTCATAACTGTCATTGTGCTACTGTTACAAATCATAATGTAAATAAATATCTGATATGCAAGATGTATTTTCATTGTTACAAAGGGGTCAGACCCACAGGTTGAGAACCGCTCACTTAGAGCATGGGCCAAACATTGTTATCCTAGTGGTATTACAGAGTTTCCACCAAAATCTCCAACATCCAAATAAAGACTTGCTCAGAAGCCATCAAGTTTTAGAAGATGTTATATGGTGGAGCTAAAAACTGAAAATAACGTGACAGGGTAATTATTTTTGTGTCTTTCCATCAAAACAGTGTAGCTCAGTTGTTCTTAACCAGGGGAGGCAGCACCCCAACTAGAGGCTGCTTGAAGTACATGACAGTGCTTATGGTCATGCCCTGGGCATCTGGGTGGAGCAAATGGCTCTGCCCCATTCAGAAATGTCATCCAAAATGCCAAGAAACCTGTTGGGAAGCATCAGGTAGAAGACATTTTTAAGTCAAGAGCTATTTACAAAGAAAAAATGAAATGCAATGTTTGTGAAGACCCACTGCACTTTTCCAGCATGTAGATCATTAATACAATACATCAGAAAAGCTACAGCCACACCAGTGTGAGAACATGGACTCCAGAGCAACCTGATCTCCAAATGAGGGAAGTGTGAGGTAAAAGAAAAATGTAAGTTAGACATTCTTTAAACAGGACTGACTGGTAAGGTAGTTTATATTTTGAGAAAAAGTAAATAGTAATAAGTACTGATGTCTTAAACACGTAATTGTTATTATAGACAAAGAATAGGCACATAAATACTTGGCTGATTTTAAGAAGTTCATTCAAATTAAAAAAATACTTTCCTTTACTTTTTTCAAACTGTTATTTTATGTAATATCTTTTGCATTTTAACTGTGGGAGAGTTATAGAGGGAGAGTTAACTGTTACACTCTAAGTAATCTCCTGGGGAACAATCAAGGAACTGAAACTCACAGCTAATTCTATAAAACCAACTCCTCTCATGCACCGGGAATCTTCTCTCAAAGCATGTAAATGGAGCCGCCCAACATTTACACTTGAGCATGCTGCTGCTTCATAAACACTGTCACACTGTCTGTAGCACACTTGTTTATTACAGACACCAAGAGTCCTTGCCACACACGTGGGTTCCCTCTTGACGGTCAAGAGTCTTGAGCCTCACTACCCTGGATCATTTATTCCTTCCCCATCAGCCCACAGCGCAATTTTGCTAAATATTATCACTTCATTTTAATCCCATATGGCCTTCTAGAACCCAAGCGACACTCCCTTCCCCCTACATTCCCAGAAACTCAGCATTCCTTCTGGTTACTGAAAAATCAGTGTGCAAAAGCTGAACTCAACGCCTATAAGCAAAACTCCAGGAAGCAGCTCTCTATAGTTATTCAGTAGAAAATAAACTGTCCCCCGGAACAGTACATGCCACTCCTTGCTGAGCGCCCCTGCAATGCAGAGGTTTTTCTTCTAGAAAATATCTCAGACACTCGGAAACTTCCAGAGGTACTGATGAAGTATTTCTGTCACTGATGCTCAGGTAAGTCAGAGGCCCCAAGGGCTGCCTAAACGCTCTGCCTCATTCTGCCAAGCCGCAGGAAGGGGATAAAAAACTCACCCCTTGTCCTTTTGAGCCTGGAGAATGCTGGGTCAATAATCATACAGCAGAGATTGCTAATCTCTGCGAAAACACTTTGTATTCTTGAAAGATAGATACAAAGTAACCCTGGGTGACGTTATCATAAGACAGTCTCCGGCTGTGTTCAAGGAAACAACCGGGACATGTCACAACACTTCACACCACACCCAGCACGGATCAGGTACACAGAAAGGTCAGGCCGTGAGCTCACACTCTAAAACCGAGGTCAGCACAGTGCTGGGGGCAGGGCTGGGGGAGCAGGAGGGTTATCTTCAACCCTAGAGATAAAAGTGCCAAATCAAATCGACATAGGCGCTACTTTTTTTTCTTTCAACATTTGGCGTTTTTTGTTTCAGGATTTGGCTGAAATGAAATTTGGGCCATGCAAATGCCTTGTTTTGTAGCCCTGGGTGTCCGGTCACCAGACACACTCCCAACCGAAGTTCCAGTAACAGCGTTACCGACGAGGAGGAAGAGTCGCCAAGAAACACGATTAAACAGAAACCACTGGGAAAGAAATGTATCTCCAGGGTCAGAGGGCGCGGGCGGCGGCACCACCTGTCCCACTGGGCAGCGGACGCAGCCTGGACTGACGGCGGCGGACACCCGTACTCACTGTGCGCCACTCCGGGCCCCCAAGACCTCAGCTTGGTTTTCAGGATATTTGCATTGTTGGCTGGGCTGGCCTCGGCGGTTTCTGCTTCTGCTCCAGCTCCAGACCAGCTCGCTGAGCGCTGCCGGGCCGGGAGGTAGCGGACGGAGACGCAGGGCGCTCCCAGCCTCCTGCTCGCAGCCCCGCCCCCGAGCGCGGCGGGCAGGGAGGGGCTGCGCGGCTCCGCCGACTCTGCGGGAGCCGGGACGCTGGGGGGCCGGGCCGCAGAGGAGGAGGGGCCGGGACGCTGCGGGGCCGGGCCGCGGAGGAAGAGGGGCGGGGCCGCTGAGGGGCCGGGCCGCTGGGGGCGGGAAGGGGCCGCTGGAGAGTGCCGGGCCGCTGGGGTGCAGAGCAGCTGAGGGGCCGGGCCGCTGGGGAGCTGGGCAGCTGGGGGGCGGAGCAGCTGCGGGCCGGGCCGCGAGGGTCGGGCTAACACTGCAACGTAGCCTGTGACGGCACACAGCCGGCGGGTGAAGGATCCACCGCTCCCACTGCGTCCCCCTGTGACGCCGCCAAAATACGGGAACGACCGTGGATGCAAGTATCTCTCTTAAAACCATAAAGTGAATTAATAATGGTCACAACCAGGGATTCAGAAATACATTTTAAATCGTATAATGGACTTTTTAAATAGGGCAATTTAATAGATTCAGAATTCTACTGAATTACTGCATATCATATATTATTATAATTTAAAACTTCAAAATTAAGAATGGATTTGAAGCTGTTGAATAAAATATAAATCACGAGTCTGTACTGCTATAAATGAATAAATAAATAGAGGAAAAACCCACTTTCTTATAGATGAATTCCAACTAATCAATAGAGAATGAGTAACAGAGTTTGAGAAAAGAGTTATGAAGCTTTTAAAAAAATATGGAAACCCAACTTCCTTCAAAGCCATAAATCAACACTCTGGACCCAGAACTTAGGGTGAGTCAGGGAAATGGTGGAAGTCAGAGTTTGAGGAATCAAGACCTCCCTAGTGACAGCTGAGCAGTGACTTGGGGCTTTATCTAGCAATACAGGTGACAGGGAGCATTAGAAAGGTGAACTCATCTGCTCAGCTTCATGCCCCATACATATCCCACCAGGCACTCGAGGCAGGGAGAGCTCTCTTGCCCCCCCCTTGACTTCCCCTTTAAGGGGTTCCTTAAGGGACTTAATTATTTTCATTTTTCTTTTACTTCGGTCAAATAAAGCTGGTGAAGTAAGAGTCCTTCCAATTCTAAGATTTTGTAGTTCTCTGAGCAGAAGGCCCTGTTATTATTCTTGATGGAAATACAGGGTGTCAAAAATATATATACTCATTTTAAGAAAGAAAAAAACTATTAAAATTGTCATAAGTCATGTTTGACTTCTACAATGTATAGTGTTATAGATAGATACTGAATATTACAATTTTAACACAGATTTTTTCCTTTCTTAAACTGTATACATTTTTTGTCGTCCTCTGTATAGCTTTAAAAATGCCTTTTGCTGCTATTGATTATTAGAATTATCTTTCCTTTTTAAAGAAAAACTAAACTTCAGCTCATCTAGGTGTCACTGACTTTCATTTCTCCTGTGACAAAATAGCACAGAGTGACTTATTTGGGTCACATCCCAATGGGGATATAGACAGTGGGACCTACAGACCATGGAGTTAGATGGCTCTGTATTTTTTTTTCTTTTTGAGACAGAGTCTTACTCTGTAGCCCAGGCTAGAGTGCCACGGCCTCAGCCTACCTCACAGCAACCTCAAACTGCTGAGTTGCAGCAATCCTGTCTCACCCTCTTGAGTAGCAGGGACTACAGGCACCTGCCATGACACCTGGATAATTTTTTTATTTCTAGTAGAGACAAGGTACTAACTCTTGCTCAGGCTGGTCTCAAACTCCTGAGCTCAAGCAATCCACCCACCTTGGCCTCCCAGAGTGCTAGGATTACAGGTATGAGCCATGGCATCCAGCCTCTATGACTATTTCTGAGCACCAAGAGAACAGATGAGTAATCATATGGTTATGAAATAAATTTTTCAGAGATTCTTATGCTGCAAATCAGGTAAAGGGGCTCTTTTGCTCTGAGATAAAGAATACATTATTGTTCCTCTGATGTGCCATGGCTATCCCAATCCCAGTTATCCTTTCTCCCAGTGTGGTCCTCAGATATCTGCATCAGAAACACCTGGGGGGGGGGAGGCTATTAACTACATAAAATCCTAGGCCTTCCCTCACCTTGGTAAATTAGAATCTCTGGGTGTAGACTGTCTGTGTTCAGCACAGTTAGGCCTCTGGCTCCTCAAAGTGTGGGTGCCAGACCAGCAGCCTCAACATCAAAGTGGGAGCTTGTGAGAAAAGCAAAATCTCAGCTTCACCCCAACTTCCTGAATCAGAATCTTCTTTAATAAACCCACTGATTCATCATGCACATTAAAATATCAGAATTACTGCTCTGGATCTTATTTCTCAAACTTTGGTTATTTGTATGTAGTATTTTCTAAATTACCTGCCTTTTTTTTACATAACTATATTAATCTTTTTAAAAATAGATTTACTTTAACCTTTAATTTAGCATCTCAAGCAAAATTATTAATAGGATTATGAATCTCATATGCTAGTTCACTTTTTATAGCACATTAAAATATATTCATAATTATTAAAATAAAAATGCTTGCCTGACACAGTCATGTCAAACCACACATTGTACAAGGGGACTGAGGGATAATGCTGACCTTGAATGTCAGAATTTCACGACAACTAGAGTTTCTCTAGTCCCTCATATTACAGACGGTAGAAGTAAGAGCGTGAAGAATTGTGTAGTCAAAGTTATCAGATCTGTTATGACAGAACCAAGACCCAAGTCACAAAAGCATTTCTGTGCTGGGTATTTCCTTGGTAGTTCTTTTCTCCTCCAGCCTGGGAGAAAAGTTGTTTGTGCCATTTTTTTTTTTTTAACAAAAGGAGAACTTTATTCCTGCATGTTACCTATGGCCCACATTGACTCGGGGGTGGAAATAAATGCTTAAATGTATTACATTAGTCCTGTACCCCAGAATGTGCTTCAGGGACACGGAGGCCCTCAGGTGCACAGCAGTCCATAGTTGATGGTCTCTCAGGACAAAGATCACTAAGATCAGTCCCTCATCCAATTAAAGTTATAGCTATGGCTTGTGGTTCAGGGATCTGGTGTTGGATGACTTGCCATTGTTTCAATATTGCTTAATCTCAAAGGCCAGTGCTTGTTTTGCATTTATGTGCACCTTGGTCTTTCCTGAGACCTCTACTCTCCGTGTTTCTACACAGCTTAGTTTCCCTCTGAAATCATTCTTGTGCTCCAGACAAGGTGCTGGACCTTTGAGCCAATAAGCAGGTTACTGGTAATAGTACTTGGGGAAAAATAAAGCTGTAGGTGAAAGGATCCTTAAACATGCTATCTCCCCTAACTTCTATTCTTTCCAGTTTCTCAGGTGTTTATGTATTTTCATTGTCAATCATAGTGAGCTAGTTTAATTCATCACAGAAACTCACACCATCTTCTGTTTGAAAAGCCTAACGTTGCTGAACTATCTGCCATCAATGATTTTCCCTCCCATTCAATTAGGGAATTCTTCTGTCTTCCTTTCTGTAGGAGACAGCTACATTTGGCAGCTGGACATACATCCGAAAACTCTCAGTGTACCAATGATCTCCCACCTCAAAGAGTCCAGAAGACTCACACCTGAGATTCCATGTAGCATGGCACTTACACTGGCCAGACTGCCAGATAAGAATGTGAGTGGGAGTGAGCACACGTGGAGGGCACTGCCAGGAAGTCCGCATTATGATAAAGCCACTGGATCAGCAGTGGTGGAAGGAGTGATACAGGGGTAGAGCCAAGCGGTGATGACAGAGGAGTTTCAGCCTGAGAAAGTCCCACAGTGTTGCCGCGTCTTGTTTCTGGCTGTAAAGCTTTAGATTCCTTCTTTTGGTCCCTCCTGGATTTCCCCACAAGCTACCTACTATACCTTAAGAAATTCCTTTGTAGATTAAGCTAGTCAGAGTAGATTATGATTAGAACTAACAACTTTAACCAGAACATGGTCTTCTAATGCAATTGGAACCTGTTTTCCTCCTACCTGAACAAAGAAACTGTTGAAACTGAAGTTGTCTGAGAAGTCCTCCTACAATAAAATTGCAGGACTGACTGTGGCTCACGACTATCTCCATCTTGGCCTATGTAAGAGTCTATAATTTCTGAAGACTTATTACTCTTCATTATTACTTTATCAAGAATTAAATTTTAGGCCAGGCACAGTGGCTGATGCCTGTAATCTTAGCACTCTGAGAGGCCAAGGCGGGTGGATTGCTTGAGTTCATGAGTTCGAGACCAGCTAGAGCAAGAGTGAGACCCTGTCTCTACTGAAAATAGAAAAAACTAGCCGAGTGTTGTGGAGGGTGCCTATAGCCCCAGCTACTGTAAGACGAGGCAAGAGGATCTAGTGAGCCCAAGATTTTGAGGTTGCTGTGAGCTATGACAGCAGAGCACTCTACCGGGGGCAACAGAGTAAGACTGAGACTCTGTCTCAAAAAATAAAATAAAAATTACATTTTAAGCACTAAATATTTTACAGTACTTATTTTGAGTTAGAAATGTCTATACCACTTAAGAACTTTGAATCTTTCAAGCCCAGAAATACATGACAGAATATTATCTGTGGGCACAATTGCTTATTTTGTAAGGATTCTCATTAAACAGTTTCGCAAAATATGGAAACCATTCTATAATACACAGCTTACAAATATGCTTCAAACTAAATATTTAAGTTTTAAGATAGACTTCTTAAGGTTTCCACAAGTAACTAAAATTATCACTTATTTTAAATTTCAAATTGAATATGTCCAGAATGAAAAAAAAAAAAACTAGAACTAATTTTATTGCCAGTTGTGTGTCCCATTTTGTCCTGCCTTTTCTGGACAGTATTCTGCTGTGTTGCTATAGCTGTGTGATGAGAGGCTCCACGTTCTCACAAAGGCTCTTTCTTACCCCCAAAAGCTTTTCTAAAAAAGCTTGGGAATGGTAATCTTTAAGGGATAATGTTATAAACAAATTGGAGTCATTCCAATCAGGCATCAAAAGAAGAAATAAGCAAGTATATTTCTTCAATACTTTGTAAGAATTTAAGATATGAGAAAGGTGAAGAATTAAAACCTGGAAAACTAAGGTTCAGGAAACTGGTGAAGGAAAGTGACTCAGAAAAGCACAGTGAGAAGGAAATCTACAGGAGAGATGAGAACAGAGCTGGAAAAACCACAATGGTTTAAAAGTCAAGGAAAGAATTTCAGGCTTGCTTTTAAATAATAAAACAATAAGCATGTGGCTAAAATGTCTTCACCCACTAGCTGTGCCCCATGCCCCTCCCCAAGCTTCTTAAGACAGAACAGGGTTTTGAGGAAAGAGTTACAAATTCTTTATGATTATTCTTTATACTCATTCCTTATCTCAGAATGATTGGATGATAACCTCCACGTGATAAAAAAAAAATGTTAGAGGTCTGATTCTTATGATTAAGTTAAAGAAAAAGCTGGATGTGGCTTTCCGAAACACATTAAGCCTGGGGTCCTCAAACTTTTTAAACAGGGGGCCAGTTCACTGTCCCTCAGACCGTTGGAGGGGCAGACTGTAGGCCCTAGGGAGGAGTCAGCTGCTAAGCAGGACAGGCAGCGGTGGCAAAAACACCTGGTGGGCCGGATAAATGTCCTAGGCGGGCTGCGGTGGTTTGAGGGTGCCTGCTTAAACCTTCAAAAGTTTAAGTAATGGCAATTCTGGAGACATTTACAAATAGCTCACTAAATATCACTGGGTGGATGTTTTGATAATAAAGCTCCTCATTTTTAAAGGCGTAACTTAAGTGTATGCTAAATGCAAGTCCTCAAAAGTAATCGTTTTTAGTTAGCAGTCTTTTTTTGTTGGATGCCTAGAAGCAACAGCATATGAGGATAACAAGTAACCAAAGGAGAAATGCATTTCTTTCAGCACCTACAAAATGCCAGGCCCAGGGCTGAGTGTTTATATATTTTTTTCTTTTGTTTTCTTTCTTTCTTTCTTTTTTTTTTTTTTTTTTTGAGACAGAGCCTCACTCTGTTGCCTTCGGTAGAGTGCCATGTCATTGTAGCTCACAGCAACCTCAGACTCTTTAGCTCAAGAGATTATCATTTTGCCTCAGCCTCTGAGTAGCAGGGACTACAGGTGCCTACCACAATACCCAGATATTTTTAGAGATGGGGTCTTGCTCTTGATCTGGCTGGCCTCCAAACCCTTGAGTTCAAGTAATCCACCCACCTCAGCCTCCCATTTATATATTATTCCATTTAAGCTTCTCAACAGCTCTGACAAGAGAAATCTTATCCCCATTTTACAGATGAGGAAAGTGAGGCCCAGTGGGACTAAATAAATAATAAATGGGAGAGAGGAAATTCAGATTTGTACGTATTTGGCTGAGTGGTCGCTTACCCAGTGAGCATCAATGCTGCAGTGTTCCCAGAAGCAACAGAATCACTAACATAGAGCAGACCCCAGTTTTGAATTTATGTTGGTCCCAAACATTAATTCACTCCCTGTATTTATAATTCATAGTCTTTCAATTACTTTTATCCTTTTGCTGACCAGTAGAAGAGGAGCTTTGAAGAGGCCTATAAATCAGACCCAAATGGCATTCAGTTTTCTCTCTCAGCTGATTCTTGTTGGGCACCTTTAAGGGACTATGGAGCAGCCAGAGTTCTGGAAGGACTAAATTATTAACTCTTCATCAAGCAAGTGGTGAACACGAATCTGAGAAGTCTGACTTCTGTAGGATAGCCACCAGTTTTAAATGCTTTTTAAATACTTATATAGACAGTCATAAAATGCAGGTTAAAGTTTTAGATAATCTTGGATATGCTGGAAGACCACAAAGCTAAAATGTGCTGAATATAACTTTATCAAATCTACTAGCCAAAATTAGTTTCTTGTCTTGAAAGGTGACATTTCAGTGACTTGTATAAGTTGCAAAGCATTGAAGTGTTACACTCCCAAAAGAAAAACAATGCTTACACAGAGCTTAATAGGAAAGCTGAGTCTGAGCTCTCTTTCTGCCTTACTGGCCTTGTGAAATTACTTAACCAGATTACTTAACCTCTTTGAGTCCTGGTTTCCTCAGTAATAGAGGAATAATAATAATGAGGTATGAAGGGGTTACATGAAATAATTACACAGAGCAGCACTCAACAGAGAGCTTTGGGTGGTTTGTGGTCATGAGGAGGATTTGAATTATTTTCTTAAGACATGCAGAAGCCCGATGTTATCTATAGATATTCAAGATATTAGATATCATGAATTCATAGATATTATTATTAGATGCCAGGAAAAATAAATGGTTTTACTAGTTTTTAAGTCATTTAAATTGTTATTAAGAAGTAACATTCTCTTCTCCAGCATAGTAATGATATTTGTTCAAAAACCTAAGTGAAATACAGACGCTGCTTGCTTCCCGAATAGGCCCCACCCATTAACGGCATCCTCTGCAGAGCAGAGCAGGGGTGTCTGCATGTTCACTAGGCAACTGACCTTGGCGGTGGGGGCTGTTCTTCCAGCAGAGGTTCTGGAGGGTTGACTGGTCCCAAGACTTGCTGCTTTTTTCTTTAAAGTAGAAAATATTAGTTTCACTGGAGGAAAACACCGTAACAATGAAGTCAGATGGAAATTTTCTTATCAATACAAATATCTTCTCAATCAAAAATTAGACTAATGTTCTAAACACATCAAAAGTAAACATATGTTTTAAATTTTTCATCACATTGCTTAGAAGTTGACTTAATCTCAATTGTTCAATATTCAATGATTTGGGGAGACTGCAGAAGTCCTCACATGGGCAGCTGTCCCACCGTAGTGTGGTACAGGAGTTGCTCTCAGGGTTACAGTGCCAGAGAGTGCACAGCCTCTGTGGACGATGATTTAATAGTGTCTGTCAAAGGTGCAATCCTCTCTATAAAAACTTAGAGAGATAAGAGAAAAGCAAAAAGCTTTTTCTTCAAAGATAGTCATCATAGTATTAAAACATCAACAAGCTGAAAACAATATGTATATAATAATGTTTATTGAGTATTCATGATATGAGAGGTAATTATTCCATTAGAAGCATATAAGTATAGATAACTACAGATAATGATGTTCTAATAATAAAGCCGATCAGAATATTATTCTAAGTGCTCTAAGTGTTTTAAGGACCTGTGTAACAACTTATTTAATCTTCTCATTAACCAATATAAAGCTGGTACTATTGTTATTGATTGCCATTTTATGGGTGAGGAGAACTGATGGACAGAATGAATAAAGTACTTGTGTATTATTCATTTTTTATGAAATGGTAAAGGGCAGGATGTCTGCTTCAGGCTCTGCTCTCACAGCTACTATACTGCCTCCCATAATAGGAGTTATGTTACGGTTCAGCTAGGGCAGTGGTTCTCAGCTTTCCTAATGCCGTGATGTATTTTCATTATTACAAAGGGGTCATGTCCCACAGGTTGAGAACTGCTGAACTAGGGGAAATATCATGTGCTTATTAAAAGTCATTTCTTGGCTTGGCGCCTGTGGCTCAAGTGGCTAAGGTGCCAGCCACATACAGCTAAGGTGGTGGGTTCAAATCCAGACTGGGCCTGCCAAGTAACAATGACAGCTACAACCAAAAAATAGCCAGGCGTTGTGGCAGGCGCCTGTGGTCCCAGCTATTTGGGAGGATGAGGCAGGAGACTCGCTTGAGCCCAGGAGTTGGAGGTTGCTATGAGCTATGATGCCACAGCATTCTACCCAGGTGGACAACTTGAGGCTCTGCCTCAAAAAAAAAAAAATCAAATAAAATAAAAGTCATTTCTTAATATAGGAGGAGAGGGTATTTGGGGGGACCTCACCTAATGTGCATGATGCAATGGTACATTTCAAAACTATTAAGAAATGAGTATAATTGCAATGGATGTGTTAACTTAGTTCAATGTAAACATTCTGCATTGTATATCAAAGCAGTACCCGGAATCCCATAAATGCATTAATGTACAAAGTTATGATTTAATAAAAAAATAATAAAAATGAAAAGAAGTCTTTTCTTAGAAGAACATTTCATTAAAGAAAAACATTATTTAAAAAACATATCATGGCTCGGCGCCTGTGGCTCAATCGGCTAAGGCGCCAGCCACGTACACCTAAGGTGGTGGGTTCGAATCCCCAGCCCGGGCCCACCAAACAACAATGACGGCTGCAACCAAAAAATGGCTGGGGGTTGTGGCGGGCGCCTGTGGTCCCAGCTACTTGGGAGGTGGAGGCAGGAGACTCGCTTGAGCCCAGGAGTTGGAGGTTGCTATGAGCTGTGATGCCATGGCACTCTACCCAGGGGGATAGCTTGAGGCTC
>CAUYQV010131778.1:0-18453 GCA_963574575.1 Galagoides demidoff
TGGCGGGTTCGAATCCCCAGCCCGGGCCCGCCAAAGCAACAATGATGGCTGCAACCAAAGGATGGCCGGGTGTTGTGGTGGGTGCCTGTGGTCCCAGCTACTTGGGAGGCGGAGGCAGGAGACTCGCTTGAGCCCAGGAGTTGGAGGTTGCTATGAGCCGTGATGCCATGGCACTCTACCCAGGGGGATAGCTTGAGGCTCCGTCTCAAAAAAAAAAAAAAAAAGAAAAGAGAAATAGAATCTAGTTGATGTGAAAATTCTGAATATAAACTATAAAATACAACAGTGTATTAGAAAGTAATATGTTATAATCAAGTAGTGTTTAGGCAAAGAATGCAAAGATGGTTGGTTATCACCAAAAAAATCCATCATTTTAGTTCACCACATTAATAGACTATAGGAGAAAAATTATGTAATTATCCAAATGCATAAAAGGCATGTTATGAGGTTTAATCCCATTCACAACAAAATTCTTAGCAAACAGAAGGTAACTTTTTTTTTCAAAACAAAGTCACCATTGGTACACTGTGTTGGTGTCATAGCTCACAGTAACCTCAAACTCTTGGGCTCAAGTGATCTTCTTGCCTCAGCCTCCCAAGTAGCTGAGACTAGCTGCCCACCACAACACCCAGCTATTTTTAGAGATGGGGTCTCAATCTTGCTCAGGCTGGTCTTGAACTCACAAGCTCAAGTAATCCACTTGCATTGACCTCTCAAAGTGCTAGGATTACAGGTAGAAGGTAGCTTTATTTTTTTTTTCTTTCTTTCTTTCTTTCTTTCTTTCTTTTTTTTTTTGCAGTTTTTGGCTGGGGCTAGGTTTGAACCCACCACCTCCGGTATATGGGGCCGGCACCCTACTCCTTTGAGCCATAGGTGCCACCCTCTTTTTTTTTTTAGAGACAGAGTCTCACCTTGTCACCCTTGATAGAGTGCCATGACATCACAACTCACAGCAACCTCCAGCTCTTGGGCTTAGGTGATTCTCTTGTCTCAGCCTCCCAAGTAGTTGGGACTATAGGCACCTGCCACAATGCCTGGCTATTTTTTTGTTGCAGTTTGGCCGGGGCTGGGTTCGACCCCGCCACCCTTGGTATTTGGGGCTGGTGCCCTACTCACTGAGCCAGAGGTGCTGCCCTCTTTCTTTCTTTCTTTTTTTTTTTTTTGAGGCGGAGTCTCATTTGTTGCTCTCGGTAGAGTGCCCTGGTGTCATAGCTCACAGCAATCTCAAACTCTTGGGCTCAAATGATTCTCTTGTTTCAGCCTCCCCAGACAGGGTCTTACTCTTGCTCAGGCCTGTCTCAAACCTGTGAGCTCAGGCAATCCAACCCACCTCCCAGAGTACTAGGATTACAAGTGTGAACCACCGCCCTCACCAGAAGGTAACTTTCTTAACAAGATAAAAGTCATATAGCAAAATACTTACAGCAAATAATATGTTAATGGAAATACTTTGACACATTCTCTTTAAGGTCAATGCAAGGAGGTCCATTATTATTGCTACCATTTTACATAGTTCTGGAAATTCTGTATAATGCCAGAAAGAGAAAAAAGGTGTAAGGATTGAAAGAGAAGAGAGAAAACTATAGATAATTTAACAATAACCTATTTTTAAGTAGTATCAATATTAGAACTAATGAGAACACTCAGCAATGTTGAATACAGGATCGTTCTTCAAAAATCAATTGCATTTTCTATAACAGCTAAAACCAATAAATAATAAATGAAATATTATCCACAACACTAAAAGTCATTAAGTATCTAGGGATTATTTAAGAATATATAAGACCTCTATGGAGAGAACTTTTAAACTCTAATAAAAGAGTTGATCTGACTAAATGAAAAGACGTTCTCTGCTCTTGGGATGAGACAATTTAGTATAAAGATACTACCTCTCTCCCCAATTGATCTATAAATTCAATGTAATCTTAATTAAAATTTCAGTTAGTATTTTAACTTACTTTAAAATTACATGCAGTGATCCAAGTCCATGAATGGCTAGATCAATCAATTGATCAATTGATTGTTTAAAGAAAAGGAGAGAAGACCAGGCGCAGTGGCTCATGCCTATAATCCTAGCACTCTGGGAGGCTGAGGCAGGTGGATTGCCTGAGCTCAGGAGTTCGAGACCAGCCTCAGCAAGAGACCCCATCTCTAAAAACAGCCAGTGTTGTGGTGGGTGCCTGTGTCCTAGCTACTCGGGACTGAGGCAAGAGGATTACTTGAGCCTAAGAGTTTGAAGTTGCTGTGAGCTATGACACCACTGCACTCTACCGAGGGCAACAAAGTGAGACTCTGTCTAAAAAAAAAAAAAAAAGAGAGAGAGAATACCCAAAGATTGGCACATATATATCCGGAAAATTGTTGCATGATAAAGGGAGTACCTTGGAAAAATGGGGGAAATGGATTGTTTAAATATGTGTTAGGCACTTTTACACTGTTGGTGGGACTGCAAACTAATAAGCCTCTTTGGAAAAAAGTATAGAAAATCCTCAAAGAACTCAAAATAGACCTTCTATTTGATCCTCCAATCTGGGTAGACATCTACCCAGAAGAAAAAAAAATCATTTTGCCATAAGGACATTTGCACTAGATTGTTTATCGCAGTTCAATTCATAATTGCCAAGATGTGGAAACAACCTAAATGCTCCTCAACCAAGGAATGGATTAATAAACTGTGGTATATGTATACCATGGAATAATATTCAGCCATAAAAGATGGTGACTTTATATCTTTTGCATTAATATGGATGAATTCAAAACACATTCTTTTTTTTGAGACAGAGTCTCACTCTGTTGCCCAAGTAGCTGGGACTACAGGTGCCCGCCATGATACCTGGCTATTTTTGAGATGAGGTCTCGTTCTGGCTCAGACTAGTCTTAAACCTGTGAGCTCAAGTAATCCACCCAGCTCAGCCTCCCAGAGTGCTAAGATTACAAGCATGAGCCACTGTGCCCAGCCCAAAATTCGTTCTTCTTAGTATAGTATCACATGAATGGAAAAGCAAGTATCCAATGTACTTAATATTATATGAAGCCAGTAGACTATCTAGTACATGCCCACAGAAGAGAAAAACTGAATTTAATTCAAAATGAGGGGAAGGGGCAGAAAGGGAAGGAGGGAGGGGAATTAGTGTGCTCCCACTTAATAGACACAATGTGGGGGTGTGTGGGACACAACTACAACAGGAACTATATCTAACAAATGCAAACATTGTAACCTAATTCTTTGTACCCTCAAATTAAACGGGGAAAAGAAAGTGTTAGGAAAACCACTTTATCTGGATGAAGAAAGCATCCCTATCTAAACCAAGACATACAGATAAGCCCTAGTTGGTTTAATAGATCCAGAATTTAAAGGCAAAATACAAAGCTAATTAAAAAAAATGTAATGCAAAATGATGCCAAATGATGGCAAGGACATGGAGATACAGGAACTTCAGATTCTGGTTAAAATGTAGTTTGGTGCAGCCATTTTAGAGAGCAATCTGACACTACCTGGTCTAGTTACATGCAGACCCTATGACCAGTAAATCTGTATATAAGTCGCTAAAGGGACATGTACCAGGACATTCACTGAAGCATTATTGGTGGTGGTGTGGTAGGCAAAATAGTGGCTCCCTAAAGATGACCACATTCAAATCTCAAACCTGTGACAATGGTTTTTTCTTTTTTCTTTCATTCTTTTTTTTTTTTTTTTGAGACAGAGTCTCACTCTGTTGCCCTGGGTAGACTGGGTAGACTGCCGTGGCATCATCGTAGCTCACAGCAACCTCAAACTCTTGGACTCAAGAGATCCTCTTGCTTCAGCCTTCCAAGTAGCTGGGATACATGCCACTATACCCAGCTAGCTTTTTCTATTTTTTTAGTAAAGGCAGGGTCTGGCTCTTGCTCAGGCTAGTCTCCAACTCCTGAGTCCAAGCAATCCTCCTGCCTTGGCCTCCCAGAGTGCTAGGATTATAGGTGTGAGCCACTACCCTGACCTGTGACAGTGCTAATTTACATGCAGATGTGATTATATTAAAGACTTTGAGATAGGGAGATTACCCTGGATTATCTGGGATAATCATCTGGGCCCAGGCTGATCACATAAGTACTTAAAAGTGGGAAATCCTTCCCAGCTGTGGTCAAAGGGAGACGTGATTGCAGAAGAATGGTCAGAGTGGTACAGAGTTACTGGGCTTTGAAGATGGATGAAGAGGAGCATGAGCCAGAGAATGTGAACAGCCTCTAGAAGCTGGAAGAAGCAAGGAAGTAGATTCTCTCCTATGGCATCTACAAAGAACCCTTACAAATCAATCATAGACAAACAACCCAATTTAAAAATGGGCAGAGGATCTGAACTGACATTTAACCAAAGAAGATATATGCATGACCGATAAGCCAACAAGGAAATGCAAATCAAATCCATAATGAGATACTACTTCATACTCACTAGGGTGGCCATAATCAAAAAGAAGTGGTGGGGAGGATATAGAGAAATTAGGTTCTTGGAAATGCAAAATGATGCAGCTACCATGGAAACCAGTTTGGCAATTCCTCAAAAGATTAAACATTGTTAGCATAAGACCCAGAAATTCTACTCCTAAGAATATGCAAAAGATAATTGAAAACATATGTCGACACAAAAACTTGTACAGGAATGTTCCTAGCAACTTTATTCATTATAACCCCAAAACTGGAAAAACCCAAATGTGCATCAATTCATGAATGGATAAATGTGTGTTGTGTGTTTGCACAATGTAAGATTATTTAGCAATAAAAAGGAAAGACATACGTGGCACAACATAGATGGCCTTGAAGATATTATGCTAAGTGAAAGAAGCTAATCACAAAAAATCATATGTTGTATGATTCCATTTATATGAAATGTCCATAAAATGCAAATCTATAAAGACAAAATGTAGATTAGTGATTGCTTAGGGCTCAGGTTGAGCTGAAATAATTTGTTGCTATCAGTTTTGCACTTCAAAAAGTACAGTATTATGGCCAGGCATGGTGGCTCACACCTGTAATCTTATCACTGTGGGAGGCCAGGGAGAGAGGATGTCTTGAGCTCAGGAGTTTGAGACCAGCCTGAGCAAGAACAAGAACCTCCTGTCTACTAAAAATAGAAAATAGGTGTCATGGCAGCTGCCTGTAGTACCAACTATTTAGGAGGCTGAGGCAAGAGGATCTCTTAAGCCCAAAGAGACTGAGGTTGCTGTGAGCTATGATGATGTCAAGGCATTCTACCCAGGGCTACAGAGTGAGACTCTTGTCTCAAAAAATAAATTAATTAATAAATTAATTATTAATTAAATAAAAATATGGCATTGAAGCAAATTATTCAGTTGAAGGAAAATGATATCAAATGGAAATTCAGATCTATACAAAAGGATGTAAAAGCACTAAAAATTTGTATGTAAATATAAATACTTCTTGTTTAATTTCTTAAGAGATAACTATTTAAAGCAAAACAATAACCATTTATTATGGGGTTTAACTTATATAGATTAAAACCATATGGTAACAATAGCCTGAAGAATGGGACAGAATAAATAGAAGTATATGATGTAAATTTTCTACATTATACTTAAAGAGGCATAATATTATTGGAAGGGAGACTGTGATTAAAGATGCATACAGGACGGCACCTGTAGCTCAGTGGGCAGGGCGCTGGCCCCATATACCAAGGGTGGCAGGTTCTAACCTGGCCCTGGCCAAACTGGAACAACAACAACAAAAAATAAAGACGCATACAGTATCCTGAATCAAGGACCAGAAGAAGAAAAAAAAAGAAAAGAAAAAGGGATGCATAGAGTACAAACTAAAAATAAAAATAAACAAAACAGTAAAAAAAAAAAGCATTTAGCTAATAAACTTATAAAGGGGAGATAAAGGAGATATCAGTGTGGCTAAAGAGCAATATTTAAAATACACAATATTTAAAAATGTAGGAAAAGCAAAAAAAAAAGGAACAAAGAATGATGGGAAAAATAGAAAACAGAGAAAACCATACAATTATCTCAATAAATGCATTAAAATATTGGCCAAATTCAATACTTGTTTATAACTTTTTAAAAACACTCTCAGCAAATTAAGAATAGATGAGGACTTTCTTAACCTCAAAAGGTGCATTTATGAAAAACTTAGAGCTAGCATGATGCACTCATACTTAACAGTGAAAACTGGACACTTTACCTTAAGATTAAGAATAAGGGGAGGGGTGCCTAAAAAAATAAAAAGAATAAGAAAAGGGTGTCTGCTTTTACTACTTCTGTTAAACATTGTAATGTCAGTCCTGGTCATAAGGCAACTGGGCAAGACAAATAAAAGGTATATGATAAGAATGAAAGAAGTGAAATTGCCTTTATTAACAGATGGCATGATAGAAAATTCTAAAGAAAAAAAGACTATAGTTAATATATCTGTCAAGGACTCAGGACACAAGGTCAGTATATAAACGTCAAGGTTATTTCTACATACTATTAAAAATAACTTTAGAAAATGTAATCTAAAAGCAATGCTATTTATAATATCCTCTAAAACCATGGAAAACTTAGGGATAAATTTAACAAAATATAAGACCTATATTTTCAGACCACTGAAAAACACAAAACATTGCTGAAAGAAATTGAAGAAAATCTAAACATATGGAGAGTTATACCATGTTCATGAATTGAAAGACACAATATGGTTGAGATATCAGTTCTCCCCAAATTGATCTCCAGATTCAATACATTATCTTTTCTTTCTTCCTTTCTTCCTTCCTTTCCTTTCCTTCCCTTTCTTTTTGTTTCTTTCTCTCTTTTCCTTTCCTTTTCTCTTTCTTTTTTAAAAAAAAGGTCAAACATACAGAGAGAATAAAACAGGGTTGTGGTCGGTGGAGAGAAAATGAGGCGATTTAGGTCAAATGATACAAACTAGCAAATATATAGGCTGGACAAATTGAAAGATCTAATATACAACAGCAAGACTACAGCTAACAGTAGTGCTCTGTATTTGGGATTTTTGCTAAATGAGTAGATTATATCTGCTCTTGCCCTGGGGAGGGATGTGTCGGAGGGGCTGTGAGATGATGGATGTAGTAATCTGTTTCACTATAGCAACCATTTTACTATGTACACATATCTTATTTAACACCATGTTATATACCCCAAATATACACAATAAAAATTTTTTAAAAAGATTAACTCTAGCAGGTATAACAATAACTCTTTAGAGTTGTAGACTATTGTAAGGCTCAGGGAGAGTCCCAAGGAAGCAACAAACTGGAAGGAGGTCCTCTCCTTAAAGCTGGGGTTCGAATCTCATTGGAAACATGTAGCATGCTTTGAAGACCTGTGCTGGGTTGCCCAGCCCAGACCTGGTCTAGTCTCCAGGGAGGGAGGTAACGCGCCCAGGACAGGCTGGCAGAAGTGGGCAGAGTCAAGAACCAACTTGCTTGCTGGCAGAACGACGCAAGGCGCGGAGTCACAGTGTCCGTGCCTGGCGGACGACTGGAAACAAGCCTCCAAGGCAGCAGCGACTGGGCCGAGGCTGGCGGCTGCGCAGGGAGAGAGTCAGGGCGTCGGGCGGCTCAGCAGCAGGACAGCGCGAGGGCGCGCGGAGTCCACGTGGGGAGGGCATAGGGCTGGGGCTGGGGCTGTGAGCTCGCTGGCTTCAGCACGCTGGGACACACAGCTGGAGCACAACGCTAAGCCACGTCCCCAGGCGCGTGCCTCTGGCAGCAGCAGCGCACCCTGACGCCCAGAAAAGCTGCTTCCTCCTGCAAGGTCCCTCCAGCGCCATCTACTGACTAAGTTCCACCTTGCAATCGCAATGGAGAAATGCTTAACTGGGCTCTGCGGTCCTACCAGAGCAGGTCCCCATGGGTGGATTTGGGGTGCAGAAGCAACACCTTAATAACTATCATACCTAACAACAGGGGCAGTGGCATATTAGTATAATGGGATACTACTCAGTACTAAAGAGAATGTATTACTGATAATACAGTCGGCCTCTCCGGATCTAAGGGCTCCATACTGGGGGATTCAACCAAGGACTGAAAATATTTGGAAAGAAAAAACAAAAACTCCACAATAAAAATAATACAAATAAAAACAATACAGTGTAACCACCAGTTACACAGCCTTTACATTGTATTAGGTAGTATAAGTAATTAAAGATGATTAAAATATATGGGAGGATATGGTAGCTTACATGAAAATATATGCTGGGTGGCACCCCTAGCTCAGTGGGTAGGGCACTAGCCATGTACGCCGAGTCTGTGGTGGGTTCTAACCCAGCCTGGGCCTGTTAAACAACAATGACAACAACAACAACAAAAATAGCCAGGCACCTGTAGTCACAGCTACTTGGGAGGCTGAGGCAAGAGAATCACTTAAGCCCAAGAGTTTGAGTTTGCTGTGAGCTGTGATGCCATGGCACTCTACTGAGGGAGACATCTTGAGTCTCTTTCTTGAAAGAAAGAAAGAAAAAAGAAAATACTATGCCATTTTATATCAGGGACTTGAGCATCCATGGATTTTGCTATCCACAGGGGTCTTGGAATCAATTCACTGGACACCAAGATAGGATTGTAACAAACAACATAGATATATTGCAAAAACAGCATAATGAATGGAAGAAATCATCTGTTCAGTTTAGACTTAGTTTAAAAGGAAAAAATAAACAAATCAGACACAAAAAAACTGTTAAATGAAATTCTAGAACACAAAAGACTAATCTATAGGGATAAAGTCTCAGTTAGTGTTGTCTGAGGATGTGAGGTGAGTGGTGGAAGTATTGACTGCAAAAGATCACAAAGGAATTGGAGATTTTATATCTGAATTGTGATGGTGGTCACAAGGCTGTATACATTGATCAAAATGCATCCAACTGTACCCTTAAAATGGGGACATTTTATGTAAATTATTACATCAGTAATGTCTATTTTAAAAATATCATCTGAAAATCAGATGTCCATAGTTGTATAGAATATAGATCACCATCACCTTCCAAACCCTACCACCTCATAAATTCCAGGACCAGGGTCGTTTGAGAAGGTCACAGGTTTCCTAGGAACACTGGAAACCTTCCCTCTTCCTATAGGTCGCAGATTCCTAAAGTGGGAAAACCTCAGTGGTCCAAGATTAGTGTGGGTTATTCCTGGGATGGTACATCTGGAAGGAAGTTACTCAAGAGAGTCAGGCATGATCTCTCTGAGGGTAGTCCCCTGCATTTTCCTCTAACTCGAGCCATCAATCCAGGGCTCTCCGGGCTGGGTACCTGCTCCAGAGAACTCTCACATCGTACCAAAAGGGGATATGTGTAAGGATGGTCATTTTAGAACTGTCACGGTGGAGAGTTAGAGGCTGTCTCAACCTGTGTCTGTCACTGGGGAAATGGATGAGGGGAACATGGAGAAGGCACTCAAAGGATATAGGACAGAAGTCAGACAATGATGCCATATGCAATGCACAGATAGATCTTAAGAATAGAACGCTGGGTGAAAAGGCAGAAAAACAAAAGGAAGACTAGAGAATACTATGTATAAAAATTTAAAATACAACCCACAAAACAATGGAAAATATGGCCCTATGACAGAGAAGTCATATTTTACAAGAATACGCACATATCCATATTAAAATATTTTGAGAGTTTTTTAATGAGAGGAGTACAAGTGGTAAATGAGCATAAACTTGAATGAATAAATGAGGGGTCTCGCACAGGCCAGTGATAAAAGTAAGTCGTGAACAGTTAACTCAGTCCTTAGCTGCTGGTGTTAAAAAAGGCTTCCTCATTCAAAGATTAAATGTGTTCTAAATGGACTTCAACTCATAAATATGATATAGAAATAAACTGAGGCCAGGCATGGTGGCTCACACTTTTTATCCTGGCACAATGGGAGGCTGAGGAGGAAGGATCCCTGGAGCTTAGGAGTTCAAGACCAGCCTGAGTAAGAGCAAGACTCTTACCCCGTTTCTACTAAAAATAGAAAAACTAGCCAGGCATTGTGGCAGTTGACTGTACTCACAGCTACTGGGGAGGCTGAGGCAGGATGATTTCTTGAGCCTAGGAGGTTGACAGTGAGGTTGACAGTGAGCTGTGATGATACCGCTGTACTCTAGCCTGGGCAACAGAGTGAGACTCTGTCTTAAAAAAAAAAAAAAAAAGTGGCTCGGTACCTGTGGCTCAAGCAGCTAAGGCGCCAGCCACATACACCTGAGCTGGCGGGTTTGAATCCAGCCTGGGCCCGCCAAACAACAATGATGACTGCAACCAAAAAATAGCTGGGCATTGTAGCGTGCGCCTGTGGTCTCAGCTACTTGGGAGGCAGAGGCAGGGGACTCCTTGAGCCCAGGAGTTGGAGGTTGCTGTGAGCTGTGATGCCACAGCACTCTACCCAGGGTGACAGCTTGAGTAGAGCTCGTCTCAAAAAAAAAAAAAATGGGGCAGCACCTGTGGCTCAGTGAGTATGGCGCTGGCCCCATATACGAGGGTGGTGGGTTCAAACCTGGCCCTGGACAAACTGAAAAAAAAAAAAATAGGTGTTGTGGCTGGCACCTGCAGTCCCAGCTACTCAGGAGACTGAGGTAAGAGAATCACCTAAGCCCAAGAATTGGAGGTTGCTGTGAGCTGTGACTTCATGGCACTCTACCCAGGGCAACACAGTGAGACTGTCTCCAAAAAAAAAGAAGGGCAGCACCTGTGGCTCAAAGGAGTAGGGTGCTGGCCCCATATGCCAGAGGTGGTGGGTTTAAACCCAGCCCTGGCCAAAAACTGCAAAAAAAAAAAAAGTAAATGGAAAGATCTAAGCCAAGTTGTTTGTATTGTATCAAAGGGCAGGGAGAACAGAACTCAGGATCATTCCACTCACACCATGATCAGGCTAAAGCTGCCTTGCACTTCCAGGCTGATGATATCTCTGCACAGCGTTACAGGAACTGCGAGCTGTTAGTTCAGGATTGTGTGTGTCTGTGTATCAGCATGTCCATGCCTTAAGTTATGAGATTAATAGAGAGAATCAGAATTTAGAATCCACTCGTAATTTTCCCTAGGCTTTACTCCCTATGCAGATTAAGTAAAAATAATAGGATCTCTGTTTAAATTTGATGTAAGGAATGGGAATTGAGATGTACACTAAACTCAGGCAGCAGAATAACCAAGACATGATGGTGAGAACCCAGTCTTGGGAAAGAGGCCCTTACCTGAGAGAGGTGCCCTCCAGGTTGTATGTCTGCTGATCATCATCCAGTGTCCCCACATAACGGAGTATGGGAGTCGTCAGGCTTGGAGCTGGCTGGGTGGGGCCAAGTCCTAGCAAGAGCTGGGGAGGCCTATCTGGGCCCCAGGCCCATGCAGCTGGGGGTAGGACTGGGGGGCGGAGAAGGTGTTGGCGTCAAGGAAGGTGTGTGGGAGAAGAGGGGAGCAAGTCGAAAGGGGCGGCGGATGGAAGGGAGAGGGAGGGGTGGAAGGCAGGTGCTGGGGGCACCAGAGGGGCAGGTAAGGGTGGAGGTGACCCAGGCGGAAAGATGGGGACGAGGGAAACTGGCAAGAGGAGGGAGATGGTCTGGGCATGAGGTAGGAAGAGAGCCAGGTTGGGCCGAGTGGCTAGAGACTGAGGTTGGCATGGGGCAAAGAGACAAAGAGGTCCTGGGGACAAGAGGGAGGACAGACGGAAGGGAGGGAGCTGGAGGCCGAGCCCGGGAGGTGGGAGGAGTAGGATGGAGAGAAGGTTGAGGAGGAACGAGGCAGGGCAGTTTCTTCTGCATGGCTCTCAGCTGAGAAGTGAGGGTCTGTTTGATGGGTTCAGTGTTCTGCATTCTCTCTTCACGTGATTCCATTATTACTTAGATACCATTAAGAGTCCAAGATTCTAGGACATTTTGAGTTCAGACATTTTGAGACCCTTGAGATTCCTGAGTAAAGCTTTCTTCATCTTATGCATTAAGATACAAAGGCCCAGTGGGCTGTCCAAAGTCACCAACAGTTAGGAGCACAGTTTGGACAGAATCTAATCCAGAGCTCATAGAAACAATCCAGGATGACCAAGTAGTGGGTGAAGGGTGCAGACTTCTTAAGGAAGCAGAGGGGAATCCTCTGACCAAAAAGGTCCAACCTTGACAGAGGGAATGGAAGTGGTTGCTCTTATCACCCTGTAAAGAGTATTGGAAAGCACCTTCTATCTCTGTCTGCCCATTGCCAGAACCTGCAATGAGCCCCTTATCTCCCTACTGAGGGGATGCCCGCTGCATGTGCCCTGAAAACGGCCGAATGTGAAGAAAACACTAACATTGACCTCACCAAGCAATAAATGAGCTCAAATCTGGGCCTGGAGCCAGGAGACCAGAGGAAGAAGGTTCTGGAGCAAGGGAAGGGGTCACATAGAGCCCCTCTCTATTCACTGCATTAAATGCTCCCCCGCCTTTCTCACCATATGTCTCTTTAGATGTTCACCAGGCAGGTGACACTACCTAACTTTTAAGGAAGAGGAAATTGGGCCCAGAAAGGGTAAACACTTGTTCAGGGCCACACAGCCTTGGAGTAGCAACACCAGGACCAGAATGGGCACCTGTTTCTGTGCTCTTTCCATTAAATGACTAAACTGAGCAATGAGATGGAAACGTAAAAGGTCATGGATATAATGACAGCAGCTACAAACACCCCTTCAACCTAGAGGGTCTTTGAGTCTTGAGCATCTCATCCCCAAAGCCCCAGCTTTCTGGTCCCACTGTCTCTTTGCCACTCACCTCCAGCACCTGTCCTGAGGCCCTCCAAAGCAGGGCATGCAGGCAGAGAGACACATTGACCAGAATGGACAGGTTATACTGTGGTAACAAACTTTGAAGCCCTGAAATCTCAGTATTATTTGTCATATCACAAAGGATTATTTATCATTCATGTCATATTCTGATGAGGGTTGAGCTCTCCTGGGCATCAGTTCTCTGAAAAGTAATGTAGAACTGGGTGCAGTGGCTCACGCCTGTAATCCTAGCACTCCAGGAAGCCAAGATGGGTGGATTCCTTGAGATCAGTTTTAGTAAGAGCAAGACCCAGTCTCTATTAAAAATGGAAAAACTGAGGCAAGGGGATCACTTGAGTCCAAGAGTTGGAGGTTGCTGTAAGCTATGACACCACGGCACCCTACCCAGGGCAAAAGCTTCAGACTCTGTCTCAAAAAAAAAAAAGTGATATAGAGACATTTTGTACCTATATCCTAAGGGACATATGGCTTCCCAAGTTACCTGGGATTTTAGTTTCCTTATTCTTCTAAGCTTTCTTCTAAAATGTTTTTAAAAATTACTTTTAATTACCAATATACCAATATATTACCAATATATCATTGCTTTTGCTATGCACATTTTCCCTCTCAGATTAATTTTCTTCTACATTCCCTGGTAGAAGTTGTTCTAGGGAGGTTCTATGGGTGAAAATATTTCTACTTCCACATTATAGTTACAGTTTAGTCTGAAATTTCATAGTATCTCTTTTTTCTTTCATTCATCTTGCTAAGTTCTTTCCATCTGAGTTTCATTAGCTCCAGGAAGTTCCTTTGAGAATTGCTTTGAGTATGTCTATAGACTCTTTTCTCCTTCTGGAACTTCTATGAGATGGCTATTGAAATTTCTGGACCTGTCTCTTAACTTTTCTTTGAAGCTTTTTATATCTTTTGTTTTAGAGATACATTCTGAATGAATTCCCTAGCTTAATTTTCCAGCTCACTGATCTCATCTTCACCAGCATCCCTGCTGCTCTTGATAATTTTATTTTTAATTTCCAAGCTCTTCATGTCCATGGTGCTATATCATCTTTCATCTCTGGAAATGAAATTTTAGAAAAATAGTAATTTTTATTTTTATTTTTTTTTTTGAGACAGTCTCACTATGTCACCCTTGTTAGATTGCCATGGTGTCGCAGCTCACAGCAACCTCAAACTCTTGGGCTTAAGCTGTTCTCTTGCCTCAGCCTCCCAAGTAGCTGGGACTACAGGTGCCAGCTATTTTTTTTTTGTTGCCATTGTCATTGTTGCTTTAGCTGGCCTGGGCTGGGTTTGAACCCGCCAGCCTCAGTGTATGTGGCCAGTGCCCTATCCACTGGGCTATAGGCACTGCTGAAAAATAGTAGTTTTTCTAAAGTCCTATTCTGCCTACCATTGTTGACTGTGTTCTGTTGGGGCTTCTTCTGTCTTTCATGATTTTATAATTTCTTGAATGTTTGGGATTCTTCTGGATTTGTTTTTGTCACTGACACGTCCTGGTGACCAATCTAGTTCTGGCTTTTAGGGAGCCCTAATAATTTCTGGTCTAAGAAGAGCCATGCTTTGGTTCCCAGAAATGTAGTGAATTTGTAAAAATATATTTTTTCTTTTTTATGATTCAGGGAGAAGAGAAAGCCTATAGCATTACTAAGCCTCCCATTTGGCTTTATCAGTTTATCCTAGACTGAGTCTTACTATGTTGTATGTATATATGAGTGTGCCCCTTCCTTGAATTCTTTCTTTTCTTTCTTACTCACCACTATACTAACAAGGACCATCCATGAATTCTATTTTTCCTTTTTTTTTTTTGAGACAGAGTCTCACTATGTCACCCTCAGTAGAGTGCTGTGGTGTCAGCTCACAGCAACCTCAAACTTTTGGGCTTAAACAATTCTCTTGCTTCAGCCTCCCAAGTAGCTGGGACTACAGGCACCTGCCACAATGCCCAGCTATTTTTTTTTGTTGTTGCACTTGTCATTGTTGTTTAGCTGGTCCGGGCCGGGTTTCAACCCACCAGCCTCAATGCATGTGGCTGGCACTGTAACCACTGTGCTACAGGCACTGAGCCCATCCTTGAATTCTTAATAGACTGTTTATTCAAGGTTCTCCAGAAAAACAGAACCAATGAACCAATGAACCAATAGGATATATATATATAAATAAGAATTTATCATACAAGGGCAGTGCCTATGGCTCAGTGGGTAGAGTGCTGGCCCCATATACCTAGCACGATGGGTTTGAACCCGGCCCTGGCCAGCTAAAACAGCAGTGGCAACTGCAACAAAAATAGCTGGGCGTTGTGGCAGCTGCCTGTAGTCCCAGCAACTTGGGAGGCTAAGGCAAGAGAATTGCCTGGGCCCAAGTGCTGGATGTTGCTGTGAGCTGTGTTGCCATAGCACTCTACCGAGGGCAACAAAATGAGACTCTGCCTCTAAAAAAAAAAAAAGTGAAGGTTTGAGCCTGAGGATGTGAATAACTTACCTCCAAACTTCCAGCAGCCTATTAGAATCACGTTTTGGAACATCATGGTTATGCTATCAGTCTTTAAAGGACTTACAACTTTGAACTGTCCCCAGTTGTGGATATGGACGAGGTCCCACTCATACTTGTTGTGCCGTCCAACAGAACTGTGGATGTCAAAGGAGCAGAGACTGTGGCCGTTAAAACTAGTGGACATGAGAAAACACATTTCGTTGTTGTTCCAGCCTGTTGTGAGATGGGACCAAGCTACCACCTATTATCATCTTTAAAAGAAAAACATTTCTGAAAGAAAAGTTTCCAAGTGGAGTTATCGTCCATGGGCATGAAAAAGGATGGGTGAATGAAGAAGGCAGTGAAAATCCGGTTTGATAAAGTCTGGTCATGAAGACCTGGAGGATTACTTAAAAAAAACCAAACAAAGCTTGCTTGTTTTTGATCAGTTCAAGGCCCATGTTACACAACGTGCAAAAGCAATCACAGAGGACTGGAAAACACACTTGCTCTGATGTCTGGTGGGCTAAGCAGCCAACCGCAACCTCTTGATGTGTCAGTAAACAAGCCCTTTAAGGCCCTCATGAAGGAAGAGTGGACACCATGGATGCAGGCATCTGGTAATGATTTAACACCTACAGGCAGAATCGAGAAAGCATCCATCAGGCCGCGTGCAGTGGCTCACACCTGTAATCTTAGCACCCTGGGAGGCAGAGGCGGATGGATTGCCTGAGCTTAAGACCAGCCTGAGCGAGAGTGAGACCTCATCCTCATCTCTAAAAATAGCTGAGTGTTGTGGTGGGCACCTGTAGTCCTAGCTACTCATAAGTCTGAGACAAGAGAATCACTGAAGCTCAGGAGTTTGAGGTTGCTGTGAGCTGTGACACCACGACACTCTACCAAGGGCGACACTGTCTCAAGAAAAAAAAGAAATAGTTGTGGAATTGTTTAAAAAGTGCAGCATCAGCAATGTTATGCATGAAACTGAGGATGATAAACTTTACTGGGATGAGGAAAGTGACTCTTTAGAATTCACCAGTAATGGAGACATTGATCAAGATGATATCCCCCCCCCCTTTTTTTGAGACAAAGTCTCACTATGTCACCCTTGGTAGAGTGTAGTGGCGTCATAGTGGCGTCATAGTGCACTGCAATCTCAAACTCTTGGGCTTGAGCAAGTCTCTTGCCTCCGCCTCCCAAATTGCTGGGACTACAGGCACCTGCCACACTAGCCAACTGTTACTGTTGCAGTTGTCATTGTTGTTTAGCAGGCCTGCGCCAGGTTCAAACCCGCCAGCCTGGGGGCATGTGGTGCTGTAACCACTGTGTTACCCGCACCAAGTCAACAAGATGGTACTTCTGATATTGACAGGGAGCAGGAGCTCTTGGCTTTCTATGATGCATAAATATACCATAAGTTTTTACTAATACATAAAATTTCTTGTACTTTGTATTTGTTCTTATGTTCTGTAATTGTTACATAAAACTTCTAGTACCATAATATGTTAAAAAACAACCACTAAAATTCCTTTTGAAAACACAAAACAAGTGTATAAACCAATAACAATTTGAATTAAAAAATTAAAATGAAAGATTTTTTTCCTGAAAGTTTGGGCAAGAATGTGAGTGTGCATTACACACGGAAGCACATGCCACATGGCAAAGTATAGTACTTTGAATGAGGAGCTTATATACATTCACGGTATTTGACAGACAACCTACCCCAGTCAGTGCTCCTAGGAAGCATCAGTTTCTGTTTCAGAGGGTCGGAGGGTGGTGTTGACAGAGAGTGTCTGAGATGAGTTCTCATCAGAATGGACAGTGGTACAGCGGGAGGAAGGCATACTGGCTGCAAGTGAAAACGACACAAGATGGAAGAGAATGCAAAAACAGGAATCTTCCAAACTTGCCAGAACCCTACAGAAACTGGGTAAGTTGTCACAATGGTTATAAACCTGTTGCTAGCCATCAGTATGATGTCAAGCATGAAAAGAAAAAGAAGATGTAATTAGCACAGGCTGATAAAGAACAGGCTTTAGCCTTGCTATTGGCTGCCTTTGAGAAACACCAGTATTACAACACAAAGGACTCGGCTGGCACCACCATGCAACCTGTGTTGCACCTCCAGGGAATCTTTAATGAAACAGGTGTTCAAAATGTAAGTGGTCAGCCCTGGGACTCCTTGGACTAACTGTTAGAGCAACCACAGAAGCACTGGCTTTATTCATCTACCAGGCCCAACCAGAGAGTTGAAATCAGACTTGAAGAGTGCCAGTTCACCTACTCACTGCTTTCCTCCATCTCCTTTGTCTTGTGACTCTGGCTGGCAGGTCCCAAGCAGGTTAACAAAGAGGGGAAGGGATGAGCAGAAAGACAGAAAACAGCAAAGCAATAAAGCTCCTTCACTACGGCAGGCTTCCTGTCTGAAGCAGTCACCACTTAGTGAAGACAGGAGGACTCAGTAGTAAAAGCGAAGCCAGTCTGTGTCTCCAGCAACAATGAGCTGCTTGAACACTGGACCCCATAAGTCAGAGTCGGGTTTATCAAGGGTTGAAGGTTTTCGAGATTAGTATGATGATGATGAAGGGAGAGGCTTGAAGCTGTCTGCAAAGATCTATAATGATGGACCATGGGATCTATGCTGGGAAAGGTGGAAAGTGGAGACAGGAGCAGAGGGATAGACAGTGGGAAAGTAATGGGTGTCTGAGTCTGCCAGGTCCCAATGAGGTTGAAGAATTATTGGAGTGTGGGCACCAGAGAACCAGAATTATTAAGATAGGAGGTGCGGTGGCACCTGTGGCTCAGTGAGTAGGGCACTGACCCCATATACTGAGGGTGGCAGGTTAGAACCCAGCCCCAGCCAGACTGCAACAAAAAAATAGCTGGAGTTGTGGCGGGAGCCTGCAGTCCCAGCTACTTGGGAGGCTGAGGCAAGAGAATCACCTAAGCCAAGAGCTGGAAGTTTCTGTGAGCTGTGATGCCATGGCACTCTCTCAAGGATGACAAAGTGAGACTGTCTCTAAAAAAAAAAAAAGGATTTCTATTCAAGTTTAGGCTATAAACTCAGGCTGTAAGAGCCATGTGTTATCAGAATAATTTCTAAAACAGATAATTTGTAAAAAAAAAAAAAAAAAAGTAAATTTGTTTTGCTTTAAGAATATTGTCGACTGCCAAGCTGATGTAAATGCTGGCAGATCTTGAGGCAGAGATGGAAAGATGACTTCTTTTGGTACAGAAAGAGGAATATTTCAGAGCAGAGA